>JAVJIF010010948.1:0-85783 GCA_038442645.1 Agave tequilana | reverse complement strand
AAATCTTCATTCAGATGGAAATCCCGCTATTGTGATTTCGTCGTCGTTTCGGCTATATCAGCAGGACACAATAAGGGAAAGTATCCCCAAGACTCATCCATTGATTCCATGAGGGACAAGCTCCCCTTCCAGGTGTTGCCTCTTCCAATCATGATACAGGGGCTTATGATCAGTCTCGGGAGTCATTGAATATAGAGAAACGAAACAATTACTCCCTTTTGCAGCAAGTGCAGGCAATGAAGGGTGCAGAATCTGATCCAACCCGAAGGGCTGGGAAGAGGCTTAAAGGAGCAGAGTTTGGTGTGGATGCTTCACAGATGGACTGGGCAGCAGGTCAAAGGTATTTTATGGTCAGAACACAGTTTTCAGAGAAACAGATGGAACTTCGCAGAAAATTTCATTCCCCTCCGATGTAAATGTTAGACTTTTCATCAAGGGATAATAAAGAAACAGTTCAAACGCGCCTTTGCAGGTCATTGGCAGAGAAGTTTCATCTCAGGATCCATTTGCCTATAAAACATGATCTCCAAAATCGTGCTTATCAACATGGTAAAACATCCATGGCACCTTCTGCTGGTGGTAGTGAACGTCCTCAGATTAGTCCTCAATGGGCTCTGTCATGGTTTGAGAATATGGACAACTATAAAAATGGTCAGACCTTAACGACTTATGATGGACTAGGTAGTTTTCAAAGGAATGCAAAAGCTCCGGTCAGAATTACATTTTCTCTGAAGTTTCTGAGAGCATGGCTCATAATATTGTTCCAGACCAAAAAGATGATGCAAGTCCTGTTGGCTGTCAGCAAAAAAGTGCATCACCCCTACCATACTTTCCAATAACTCTGTCCCTTCGCCTAGCCATTCCCCATTGGAGGTCCCTGACAACATGTGATTCTGATACTGAAGAAGCGCAAAAGTGCAACATTAGATCTTCTGCCATGGCATGAGGAGGTTACACAGGGTTTCCGAAGGCTGAAAAGTATCAGGTGGTGTTCTCCGCTCCGATTTTTCTCGATAAAGTTTATGCATGCCATTTCATTTATTTTTAGAACCTGGGAAGTATTATCTATAATAGGATTCATCTCCTTACAGTTTTATCTAATTAATTTGACCGATCCTTTTAAAATTTTCGCAGCATAATGGAACAGGAGTGGGCTAGCTAACAATAGGCTAACTGAGAAGTCTGCTTGTAGTGTATTTTATTTCATCACTTCTCTTATTTTTTTACCCACACTATCATCATGCTTTTGAAATGCTCATTTTATATATCCAGATGACATACTACTTACGATGCCATGATTTGAATTACACTTGATTATGGCTATGTGATACTTTGAATCTCAAGACATTCATTTTGCATCAGACACACTGCTTGTTTATCTCATTGTTGTAATTCTTAATTGTAGTTGGAAGGAATCTGAGATGATGGAGGATGGTCTTTCAATGGCTAGATCACGAAGAAGGCTTATGTTAACAACTCAGCTAATGCAACAAATCTTCCCCCTGTACCAAGATACCTTCGTGCAGATGCAGCTACATCATATGAAAGTCTTATATACTTAATGGCTAAAGTAATACTGGGAGATGCTTGTAGCATGATTTCTTTTTTGAAAGTGATTATCATCATGATTCCGAGAGTGGAAACATGTAAGTCTTGCTTTTGAAATGCTCATTTTATATATCCAGATGACATACTACTTACGATGCCATGATTTGAATCTTACACTTGATTATGGCTATGTGATACTTGTGAATCTCAAGACATTCATTTTGCCATCAGTAATACACTTCTGCAAGTGTCACTATTGCGCAGTGGTAAAGCCTCTTGCAGTGGGCCACAACTCTGGGGTTCAAAGACCCACTTTCACCAGGCCTATATTATAGTATATGTAATACATACATACAATACATACGTACATGCATACTTTCCAGTCTTTCTGTTGCCTATTTCTAAAGAATTTGCCTGATTAATTTATTAACACACCCAGGAACTCAGGAAAGCTTAATATATCCAAGGAAGGAGACAACCGTTTTTTCAAGGTTCGTGGAAGATTTCATTGGAAGATCGAAGAAGCTGGAAAATGATTTTTTCAGGTAGGAACCGGGTATGGACTGTCTTATCTTTGTTTGGTAGTTCTTATATCCTTAGTGCTCTAGGCTACTATCGACCTTCTTTTCATTGGTTCCCCTAGTTTCTTTTTCATCCTTGTACTTTCTTGTACAGTTCTATTGAGTTATGGGTCTGAATGAGAGCTTGGTGTTCTCAAACATATTTCAGAATAAGTGTTATATACAACATTTATGTCAAGAAACACAGTTTTTACTGATCCATGTTACATTGATATGTAGAAATGTAACACACGTTAGTTATCCATGTCAAACGTCCCGTTTTCTTAAGCTTTCACTACAGAGAGAGGTGTGGCAATTTGACCTAACCCACCAAACTGACCTGAAGTTAGTAGGTATGTGTCAGCTTGGGCCATAAACTAGCCGAGCTCCTGATCCATTAACATACAGGTTGGGTTATGGTCAGATCTTTTACCTGTGTTAGTGTGAGGTGATCCGACTACACACACCGACACAAGCGCGCGCGTGCACACACTAGTCTACTAATGATTCTACACATGACTGGTTTAGTGGTCTTGCAATTAGTCCATTCTATTGGCTATTGGAATTGAGTTTGATACTTGCACTCTTCAAAAATTTTAAAATTAAACAAAGAATTTATATAGGTATATATAATGACTATCATTGATGCCGCTTGATTCAAATCAAACTAACATTGACGCTGCGCCTTAAACTCAAAGGAGATGTTTATGTAGTGGTTTAGGGCTCATCATTTACCATGTTGATTTGGTTCCATGCTCAATCCTACCACTAAGTTGATCTTTAAAAAAAAAAAAAAAAATTAACATCAAGTACACCACTCCAGCCTACTCAAACCAGACACACTGGGTTGGGTAGGTTTTTGTGACCTTTATTATAAGTGGGTGAGGTTATTAATAGTTGAATCGGGCTTGAGTCAGCCATTTATGAGTCCACTAATAGCTAACCCGACCCAACCCCCACTGACTCCTGCACAGGCTTGGGTCTGGTTCAGATGACCTTTATCATAAGCGGGTCAGCCATATGTAGGTCCGGTCAAAGCTGACCTGTCCCAACTGCGCGGTTCCCTACGCAGGAGCCTTCAGGAAGCTGATACATTTTTTTTTCCTTTTTTAATATAGGTAGGCACAAGACAAGACTTTTTCCATGACTTGCATTCTTTTTTAACAATATGTCATTTTATAAAAGAGTTTAACCATCTGATGGGTATTGTAGCCACATACCCATGTCTGATGTTAACATTTTCGCACTTGTTATGCTGTTTATATTAATCTATTCTTTTTTATTTTCACTCTCAGTTGTGCGGATATAATGTAGAGTTCTTTTTACCTCTTACTTTGAGGTTCCTAGTGGCAGTGTTCATGATTTGTGATGCATTAATCATAAGCTGAGAATTGATCTATTACATTTTTGTAATATTATTGTCAAATATCAATCTTGTGTTTGATGTTTAGATTTTCTTTTCCCTTGTTACTGTGAGGTTTGCTTTGATGACTCCTGGATTTATGCATGATCAAATCATGATAGTCGAGGTAGCCTATAGTCTGACACTAAGGAACCATCCTTTTTTATGAATGGGACAGATCAATGCTGAAAATATTAAAGTCAAGGTAGCCACTAGTCTGACAATAAAGGACCATCCTTTTTTATGAATGAGATAGATCACATAATTCCTATAAGCATCATGGGACCTACCATTTGTATGCTATAAATGGGTCTATTTGGGTCGGTTATTGCCAGTCCATTCCTGGGCCGCTGGGGAATGGTTGGATTGAACCTTCATCCACTAAATAGTCAAGTTGTTTATTTTATGCTAGAGAAACAAGTTTCACGTGTGTCGATATGGAAAGGTTAATAATGCACACGAAAGATGCGTGTGTGTGTGTGTGTGTGTGTGTGTGTTGTGTGAGAGAGAGAGAGAGAGAGAGAGAGAGAGAGAGAGAGAGAGATACATATACATGGAGGTTACAAATTTTTAATACACATAGGGTGTAATATAAGAGGGGGTGCGCGGGCGCAAATGTTACAAGACACATGAAGCGTTACATCAAAGGTGAAACACACTTCTAAAATTGCACAGTTGGCATCCAAATTGATATCTAAATCGTCAATTGTTATCTCCAAAACCTATTGGGATAGAAAAGCAAGTGGGTTGGGAAATTCTAGCTGATGAATCCAGCGAATGAAGACAATTGGTTAAGATTATTATAGGCCATTCAATTTGCGATCAAGGGATGCATAGGCTAGAAACTTTCCAGCCCATTTGATTGCTGATTCCATAGGTTTTAGGATGTATATATCACAGTAGATGGTTCATATTATTAATTTGGATGCTGTATTAAGCCTTTTAACAGCTACGAGTAACCTCTTTCTTCGACCAACTGTTTGTTGTACACCAACCCACCAACCCACCAACCCACCCCAAAAAAAAATCCCTGCCCCAACCACACACAAAAAGAAAACAAAAAGAAAAAGTAATCTTTTTAGCCACACGGTTTTCTTAACCAGGGTGCCAAATTATTCTCATTCAGAGTCAGTGATGTGGTATTAAAAATAAACTCATTTTGTCTTGATCAAAAATATTTATAGTGTTTTTAAATTAAACCTTATCTAATGGTCTTCTACTTTCAGTTATCCACTTTGTAGCGCTTGATTTATTAAAACTGTTCTAAAAAGTGTTTGCCTAAGGCCCTTAAAGCGGTCTGCCTTGGGAGTCTGGAGTTGTCGGCTACTCTACTTTGCAACACTTAAATTGGCTATTTTATTCACCCTATTTTTTATTAATTAATACACTATGGTACTTTTATAGGAGTATATATATTAAGAATATTATGTCAGGACATTATTGAACTCAATCTTGCCCATGTTCTCATAATTGTACACTGGCAACAACTGTAGAATGCCTATGTACTATAAAAGGGTTAATTTATCAAACCAAACATCTAAATTGTTTCTTGCTATAGCTGAAAATTATCTCCTTTTTATTTAATAGCAGTAAACAAGCAATGAAAAGCAAAATTGAACTATATCAGTCTCTCTTGCAAAGCATCGCGACATCCACTACCTGTTGATAACTTCAATGAGCCACAACCACGTTCCCACTGCCGGCTACCATCTCGACCAGTACCTTCGCAAACCCACCTTGAGAATAAAATTAAGTTTGTTTTTTTTTGTTCTCTTTATTTCCTTTCTATTCTTTCCTTCATTCTTATGGCCCCATTATTTCCCCTTTATTTTGGAATTGTGTGCTACTCACTTCTCATTGTTATTGGCAGGTTGATATGTTTTCTGCTTGTGTTACTTGTTTTGAAACATTCTTAAAGTATTTTTCTCGTAATATCATTTTTTCATTAGGAGTAAGTTAAAATTATTTAGAGGGAGAAGTGATCTCCCATTAAACCTGTGCAACCTGGTCATTGAGCAGCTGCCTAGGTGGGTGCTTAAGTGTCCATCTCAGTTGCTCTACTTATTTTTCTGTTCTTAACCATTAATTAATACTAAAGCTGCACGGCAACAGGAGTTAGCATGTGTTAGGTGCCTAACACTTGCTAACCCTTGCCAAATAAAATGTCTAGGTGCACGGGTGTAGGGGATCAAGGGTAGCAGATGTTGGCATTAACACCTGATATGAACCATAACACCCTCTCCGGAAAATGCATAAGCATAATACTTATTTTTAACAACTGATGCAAAATGGAGCCTAAATGTTGTAGAGCAAGATGCTGGAAAGAAAATGCAATTTGAATGCTGCATTGCTTGATCTAAATGAGAATGATTTTACTTCAAAATATTTTTGAATGGGCCAAGCTATCTCTTTATTGTTTGAACCACATACTGATGCAGAACGGAAAGAGAAAAAAAAACTACGGTTTGATAATTTGGGGATAACAATAGATAATTGATTCTGGTATCTCACTCAGGTGAACTCTCACCCACTTTTGCAACTCACTCACAAAGATTTGGATTCGGTTTCTCACCCAAGTGATCTCTCACCCACTTTTGCTATTCACTCACAAAACATTTAAGTTGGAAAGCAAATCAGCTTGCTAAATAAAAGTTTAATAAACTCAATCTCATTAGTTACCTACTATAGTGTTAGTTTGGGCCTTATATAGGCCTACATCAAGAAGAAGTCTCCCACAATAACCAATTTAGGACTAAATAAACTAAATAAACAACTACTAAAATAAAAACAACTAAAATAAAGGATAACTAGAGTGATCCCATCATTCTCTCAGGCTTGAAAGCATTCATCTCCGGCGAATTCAGCGATAACAACATCAAGCATGTCTGATTTGAATGGAACAATCTCCTCACACTAAGCATCTCAATCGGGCTATGATAGTGGTTGCGGAACCAACATTCATTCATCAAGTTCGAACCAAGGTGGTAGAGGTG
Source organism: Agave tequilana (assembly GCA_038442645.1). Classification (NCBI taxonomy): domain Eukaryota; kingdom Viridiplantae; phylum Streptophyta; class Magnoliopsida; order Asparagales; family Asparagaceae; genus Agave; species Agave tequilana. Next base: position 79,280 of record JAVJIF010010948.1, on the reverse strand, counting down.
AAACTGGTCTCTGTGACGGATCAACTGTAGTCGATGGTAAATCTAAAAGACACATGCAACACATAGTGGAACCCTCATTGAAAATCAAACTAATAGCAGGATCCCATGTGATATCCAACTTATGGGTGATGGGAGCAATTTTCCTCAGAACTCTATAAGAACATGTACGTCGAGCATGCAACTTCGTCAGTTTCTAGTGAGGGCCTCTCAAAGTGAATCATAACCATCACCTCATTAATTAACTGCAAATTTCTGCAAAATATTATTTGAATATGCAACAAATTTGTAGTCATCATTGCAAATTTCTATCAGTCTAGTGATATCATGTGTAACATGCAATGCAATACATCAAACTCACTAGGTGAAACTCCTAAAGATATGACAGAGATATATGGGTTTCTTAGGAGGACGTACATCAAATACAACTAATGGTGAAGCTCAGAAAAGAACTTCAGACATTCAATAAAAGAAGAACCACTAGGAGTAACTTGATGAATCATAGTAAATTATTCAACTGACTCACTAGAAGAGAAAAAGTTAAGAGCAACTACATAACCACAATTTGCATGAGGAGATTCAGATGGCTTACTAGATGTAACGACGCTAGTGTCAAATGTCTCGTGCTTAATCTTGTCCTTTATCATAGGTGTGACAAGTGAATTCCTAGCAAGCTGTATGGTTACACTAGGCTCTACTATCACTAGTATCGTCCTCATGAACATAGACGTCATCAGGTATGGGTGTGCTAGACTCACTAACAACATCCATAACATCACTAGTACCCTTAGAGGAAACATGAATTTCATCAATAATCGGTGTACCAGAATCAATTAATGTATCCTCAAAGACATTAGTAATCTCAGAAGGAATGTGGACATCCTCAATAACTCTCGAGTCGTCAACGTTATCACTAGGCACAATAGTAACATGTCGACTCTCGAATCGTGATCTATCCTCTTTAAATGTGAATTGCAATCCTGAACTAGCCTAAGCATATGATCAAGCTTATCTGCAAGGAGATGGTTTCTATAAGACTCGGGGGGTACTTCTTAAATTTGTCTTTCATCTCTTCCCATGACTGTACGGGAACCCCTATACCTCACACAATCTCTCTACCGACGCCCAGTAAAACCTAGCCGATCCTACTAGTCTCATCCTAGCAAATCAACTTTACGCTTTTCGAATATCTTATACCAATCAAAGTAGTAATCCATGCCAGCTAACCAAGCACAGAAAATTTGGGGATCATAAAACGCATCGAATGTGAGAGCTTCTACTTTGGTCCTACGTGCAATGTCATCACCATCATCCCTATATTTATAGTACTCTTATAGTCATCTCTAGTGCAAGTCTTATACTGATTATTTATGTTGAAACACACACCAATCTAAGGCACAAGTGCAAAATTAAACAATCAAGCAGATGCAATGTAAATTTGACTCAAACAAAACTAAATTCATGCACTAAATGATGAAAATTAAAATTTTCTAAAGGTTCAATTTCTAAATGCAAAAAATGCAATTCCAAATGATAAAAAATAACAAACAATGATGCAAATCACTAGATAGCAGCAACTCACAATACCACTAACAAATTACTGCAGTCTAATAATATTGCAACAATTTAGCAATAGAAATTTCAGCTCAAATCAGATTTCACCTGAGGGGTGAGTAGTATATGCCCAAACGTAGACTCTTGTAAGATTATTCAGCTGATTACTCTCAACTGAGAGCTGAAAATCAAGCATGAAGTCTTAGAACAGCAGTAATATGAGTTGGAAGAAGACTGTCTCAAAAATGGCTCGAATCTGGCTCGAATCAATATGAAATGGGTTTGAAAAGATGTTGCGGAGCTACTGTTGACAGCGTGCAGGTCGGGTCGGGTCGGATCTGGGGCTACAAGCAGGTCGGTTTGACTTGAGGCGGATCCGGATCGGGTTGACTGAGACGGATCCGAGTTGGATTGGATCTGGAGTTACAGGTCTGAATCTGATTTGAATTAGACTGATGCAGAACGATGTCGTTGAGGTCGTGAGTTATGGAGGTGGCTGAGGACGACGTCAGAAGTTGATGGTGTATGCAGATCGGGGGCAAGGGACCCCGACAGTAGAGTCACGGCGATGGCGGCTAAAGTGGCATTAGTGTCGTCATGGTGGCGGCGACGGCTCAGATCTGCGGCGAGGAGAAGATGATGCGGTAAGGTTGTCTGGTGCTAAAGACGAAGATGGTGAAAAAGATGTAGCGAGATTTGTCGTGGTGTTGAAGGCGCAGGCAGTGATGAGGTCATCGTGGCTGAAGACGAAGACGAAGAAGATGATGAGACGAAGATAGCGGTGAGGAGAAGAGATTGGGATTTGGTCGACGACTGTGGAAGCAGGCGATGTTGTCGACAAGGAGGGAGGTGGCAGAGGGAACTGACAAAGGCTTCGATCTGGTGATGTTGGCAGTCGATGAGGTCGCAGAGGAAGCAAGGGGTCGCAGAGGTGGCGGAGTGGTGCGAGGCGGTGGCGATCTCCCGTCGAAGTTCGGGCGGCAGATTGGAGATTAGGGTTAGGGTTTTGGTGGGTGTTGTCGATGTGGGGAAGATGAACATAGATTTTTTTTTTTTCTATAAGAAATCAAATATGCGAAAGGAAAAGAACAAGTTTAGATCTAGGGTTTTGGATTTTTTGGGAAAAAGGTAGAGATTTTAGCTCTGATACCAAAATTGATGCAAAATGAAAGGGAAAAAAATTAGGGTTTGATAATTGGAGGATAACAATGGATAACATTGATTCAGATCTCTCACCACTTTTGTAACTCACTCAAACGATTTGGATTCGGGTCTCTGACCCAGTCTCACCCACTTTTGCAACTCACTCACAAAAAATTTAAGTTGTAACGCAAATCAGCAATGCTAAACCATAAGTTTAATACACTCTAATCTCATTAGCTACCTACCACAGTGCTAGTCTTGGCCTTATATAGGCTAATATCAAGAAAAAGTCTCCCAACATAACCAATGTGGGATTAAATAAACTAAATAAACAACTACTATAATAAGACAACTAAAATAAGGATAACTAGAGCGATCCCCATCACATACACAAGCACTGTCACACGCTGAGAGTATCCAAATTGCAAATGCACTCTATTTATCCTGATCCACAGAACCGTTCCATTCATCTTGATCGACATATTTTAAAGTGCCAACAAACCAAAATAAGTGGTTGTTTTCTTTAAATCTAGCCACTCAGTTAGCAAAAAAGGAGTGGCTGAAATTAACTACTTGCTTAGATCTAGGGTTAAAGCGTACAAATTTACAATCCAAACAGTTGATCATGATCTAGAGGCTTTGAAACCCTTGCAAACCAGTTCTCTTGGGTGTGGAACATCCTAGGCCTGACCGTAGCACCTTGCTTTGATAGTCATCTGTTTTGTGCCCGCTTGATGGTTAGAAAGAAACTCATAATCACCTCATTCTTTTTTCTAGTCCCTCTAATATAGATCAAGGTGACTGGAGTTTGTTTGAAATTTGTATAGGCCATCAGATTTGAATGGAAGTTTTTGGACCAAAACACCTTTTGAAAGGAGCCGATCCTCACGCATGTGTGCGCACACGTAGGCAAATCTCTTAATTTGCAAATGTCCTGCTTGTCCAAATTGAATTCTGATGGGAAAAATGCATAAATAGTGATGACTATGACAACTGACCAAGTGAGCTGGTGTTGTAGGTTCCTCTGTATGTTATGCATAAGTTATATCACAAGCACACATGACTGAGAGAAAGCATATATCCAGAAATGGAATCAGTGCTCGGTCAGGTTTAGATTATTATGGATCTATATGGGTTTAGGATATGTAAACCAACATCCAATCGGTTAAGAATTAGGTTCATTTTGCCAAAACATGATCCAGGTAAGAATTCAGGTCCATATTCTAGAGAGGGAAACCCAGTTATTCACTACAGTGATCTGTGTTAGTTACCATGGATGAACATGAAGCTGAATGCTGTGTGTTATGAGAAGATTATAGTTGAAACAGGACTAGTGCTGAATGGGAAACGTTAGCACAGCTATAGGATTAAACAAATCACAACTTCAAAAATTTATCTGAGGATTTGAGTATGTTTTCATGTATAAATGCATGCTTCTATATATTTTAAACCACATTGCACACGTGCATAGACAATCTGCAACATATAAAATTGGTTTGCCCTCAAAGTGTAAGATTAGGCATATATTCTCAGAATTGTGGCCTTCTGGGTTTTGATAACTGATCCATTATCTTTCTATGTTTCAAAACCCTAGCTTAAACAAGGACCAATCTTAACTTTGGGGGGGAAAACAAATTATACCTGTCAAGTGCAATTCAATAAAAAGCAAGTGATTTGAACTTGAAGAATTTCATTGGTGCCAAGTATAATTCATGGCGATAAAATGTTCTGTATTCACTGTTGTCATAGAGATACCTAACACATTTGTTATGTTGTGTCTTTGAAATTGAAACCTGCGAAGTTGTTGGCGCGAGTGACTTTCTCTGACAAGGTTATTCAACTTCATTATATACTTGTGAGAATATGTTCTGGTTAGCTCCTGGCATTATATGGATCTCGAAGTTGAATATAGTCCACAAACAGACTTTTCCTAGAATGTGGAGGATGCCTACTAACCTTTAGGATTTTAGGATTATGGCATTGCCTCTCTCTTGTCCATAGTTTCCTTAATTAAGAGAGGGTTGATGTTATATCAATACCTAATTGAAAATTTTTGTCAATTTTGTCAAATCGATCTTGGAGATTGTTCCATAACCGTCCTCTTTTGTTGGGAAAAGGTTTAGATGATTATGATATAGGACTTCACCCTTCTCTTTATATCAATATAGAAATCTTAGTTTGGTGAAGTCAGCATTATTCTTAGATAATCTTGGTGGATTTAAAGGTCCAAGGCTAAGATAAATATGATCACATGGTGTAACTATTTACATGGATGGGGTTAGAGTTTCAACCAGGAGCTAATCTCATCTAACATGTGATGGATGAGTTGCATAAATGAGTAGACTTTGAGAGCTTGTAATGGGGTCTCTGCTGGACACGCTTGATTTGAGGTTGATAGATGGAATTCTTTGCTGTCATTTGGATCTCAGATGTTGTAAAATTGGTGATATCCAATCTGTTGTGTCTGTAGTTACTCAATGAACAATCGTCTAAGTAATCATTTGTGGACAAATAAAAATACCGATGAGTTGGAACTGGGTATTCATCTTGTTGACTAAAATGAATTATGCACCAGAAACTACAAAGTATGGTTGTTTAGAAGGCACTATGATGGGTTCTTTGCTCTCAATAGTTTCTTAAGCGCCTCTCAGGCATTTGAGGTAAATAAGATGAAGAAGGTAAGGGAGAGGGAAGGACGAGAAAAAAGGCATTGGGAGGAAGAAGGGAAGACCAGAGAAGAGGACATAGGAAGAGTAGGAAATAAGGAGAAAAATGGAAAGAAAAAGTTCTTCCAGTTCATCGCCATTGCTAATCACTACCATTATTTTGCCTTCTGATGTACACGATAATCACTGAACAGCAGGAGCGAGATGAACTTGAAAAAGAAAAAGAAAAAGAAACAGGAAAAACAAAAAAAAAAAAAAAAAAACCAGATCATGCCTTGTCATTTGATTATACCTGCCAAACCCGAATCACACTCATTTTATTTCAAAGTGGATGATCTGATTTAATGCAAAATTGGGCAGGTGATTTCCATTTTACCATTAACAAGTATACTTTTAGTTTTATTCCCATTATTCCATGAGCCCTCTGTCTGGAAATTAGCGGGGAAATGAATAGAAGCAACATGTAGTTGTTCCTTGGAGAACCGCGTGGGATTTTTCTCATATGTTTAGTTGACACTCACTCTTGTACTCTGTTGTATAATTTATTTGGAATAAATTTAAGCGTCTGATTAATTCTTCTTCGGTTAGTTCAAGGATAAGTCAAAAGTAGTTTTTAAATATTTTTGTATTTATTTGTATCCATGATTGTACACTAATACACTGTTCTCAAGCCATACTGTTTGTCTTAGCATGCTGTTTGTGTTTGTTTAGTCCAAAGTCGGAGAGATTCTCACTCCAATTTCTCGACTTCTCTAATCATGAAGAAACAAGTATTAGAATCTCCGCAGAGGGACAAGATGCATTACCTTGGGAAACGATGACCAATTAGTTGACTCTAAACCTAGATAAAATTGCAATGTCAACCATAGCCAAAATTTGGATGCTGTAGGGCCATTTGAAGTATAGCAGTAAAAGACACCTTTCAAAATTGCAATGTCAGGTGAATTGTCTGTTATTTCACTGTTTCTCCAAGTTTATGAGATTGTGTCCGGCGAAACTTGTGATAAATTCAGAAGCCCATGTGTGGCAAGTACTAGTGTTTCCATGGAGGCTTCACTTTCTCTTGTATTGCATGTAGTAATAGAGAACACTCAGAATGAGTACAATATCAGATAGGAATGACTAACTTCTGGTGTTGGTGTGACTTTTGTATTTCTTTTATTATTATTATTATTGAAGCCTTTCTCATCCATTCACTCTTCATATCCTTAATTACTTTTCTTCTTGCCTTTCAGATTGGACAGGAGAGTTTCCATATTAGATCTGAGATTGGAATGCCAAGATTTGGAGAGACACTCCATGATGAACCGTTTTGTGAAATTCCATGGCCGGGCTCAAAGTGAGGGAGCGGAGAATTCATTGACGTCTGAAAACCGCTCCTCGCCGGTCATTCCTCAGAGACATGTGACGGCACCACGCCTTGCCCGGAAATCTCCTGAGGGGGTGATCTGTCTCTCGCTCTGAGTCGTTTATCTATGATTCACTTTTTGCCTTCTATCGTCATCAATGCATCTTCTTCCTGTGCTTTTGGAGATGAATCTTTCTACAAGATAATATGAGTACTCAAACAAGGGACAGGGAAGTGGAAACTGCATACTCCATACAGTAATCAAGCTGAGGAAATCTTGTAGGGGGGGTTCTTCCTCTTGTAAGTGGCGCCAGTTTGACGCCATTCCCTCCCTGGGCTCAAGTACAGGTCTCTTTTGTATATTTTGAAAGTTAAAAGGAGACTTTGTGAGCTGCATCGGGTTTCGCATGGAGAGGAGGCTTGATGGCATATTTATGGTTCCTGTTAGAAAAGATCACAACAACACCTAGGGTTTGTACCTCAGCGACAGCTTCGCATTGATATGGTGTTTGGCTGTTGCTGTTATTTTTGCAAGGTGCTAGAATGGCAGGTATGATGTTAGCTGCACCATTTCCTTTTTCCCTTTTGCCCACCTTTCTCTCTCTCTATTTGTCATATAACATACATGTACTATACAATTTGGATCACAAGGGTTACTATATCTCTAGTATCCAGAAAAGCTTGCATTTCCAAGAAAAGGGATTTTTTTTGTTCTTTCTATTACATATGCAGCCTCTTCTACTCTGGTTGCAAGTTGTATGTAGTTTCTTCAGAGAAAAGTTTACCAAGGAATATTGTGAACTGACTCTGCTGGGTCTGTTAAGAGATTGCAAGGTATGATTGCCTCTCTGAGTGCCCCTTTTGTTGTTTGAACTTTTGAAAAATCTGGAGATGCATCACTAGTGACAAAATGAATTCAGATTCTTTGGACTTTGATTATGTCACCTGTTGCTGTTTTAGTTGTTAAAGCTACAGTCCCATTAATGCTGTGCCTATTTGGGTTCTTCCCTTTCTTGGGAAGTTCCATGAAGGTGATGGATCTGAAAGAATGTTTGGTATAGATTTATCAGTGGACTTAACACCATGTAGTCAGAATCTCAGCATTTTAATTGTTGTCTAAAGAAACAAACTTTTTGCACACATGAAGCAATCTTATTCTTTAATTTGATTTTTTTTTTTTTGGGGTACCCTGACATTCAATTGCCAGTGTCTGTGGAACATGTCAAGTGTTACCAGGGCTTTTGATGCTTTGAATAATGAATGCAACCAAAGGCATGTGGTGTGGATAACTGGAGATCAGTTAATAAACAGCCCCTTTTCTTTAATGAGCATGGTTTAGTTTTTTAGTTCTTTTCTAAATTTTAAAAGCTCTTTTCTAAACATTTATTTTCATACTTGTATCCTCTGTATCCACTATTTCTCCATCTATTCTTCTCAATGCTGTCAAAAAAACAATCTTCAGCTGCTGAAACTAGTGGGGTACTCTCTCTTTGAAACTACTGACTCTAAAAAAATAGATTGAGGGCTGTGAGGCTAAAGCTTGCCATGAGCTGAGTTTTGAGTAGGATTTGAAAATGATGCAGAAAGAGACAGAAAAGAAGAGAGAAGTAACTAAAGCCTGCTCCCATTTCAGTGTGGCTCTGCTTCAATAATAGTATCAGCACCTGAATTTATTCAAGCATGTCAACATTTGTCAACTAAAAAGGATGAGGGGATATAATTAAAAAAAAGGAGAATAGACAAACAAAGTTGACATCCCAAGCCTGCAATCAAACGAGACCCCCAACCCAAACCTAAGCAAATGCTATAAAGAAAGACCAGTGAGGATCTTCATTGAGGAGAGGGACAGAAAGTGACTGGAGATTTGATTCTTGGTACCACCATCACCCAATCACTTGCACCTAACAGATTCAGTCACTGAGGAGTCTCTTGCTTTGTTTTGTTTTGTTCTGTTCTCTCTCTCTTTCTTTATTGAGAGATCATGAGGACCGAGGGCAGAGAGTCATCACACGAATTCAACTTTTTGTTGCATGTCACATGACAGAGACGGGATTCTTGAGGAATGAGGCAACTATATTTGTACTGATCTTGGTCCTCAGCAATGTTTCTCTCTCTCTCTCTTGTTAGAGTTTGACCCGGTCCGGCCCAATTGTCACTGTAAACGAACATTAGCTAATGATTAAGTCAACGGAAGTGCTTACATTTTTTTTTTTTTTTTTTTTTTTGCCCATCAGCAGGATGCATAGTGGTCTCGTTATTATTATTTTTTGAAAAGAAACTTGCGATTAACCGTCAGCCTATACATACACTCTATTTACATGTCCACTCGCAAGTATTCGAACTGGTAATCACTGGAAGCAAGACTAGTGGCCTGTTTGCCACTGACGGGGATGTAATCTCATTATTTATGTATCTATGTATCTATCAATCTAGACTACATCTATTTATGCCTGTATATGCTGCTATTAGAGCTAAAAGCAGTAGCCACAAATAAGAGCATAGCGCACACAAAAACAAAGGACAAAGAATCAAATCCAGAAATCATTGTATTGTAGTATCTTCTTTCTAAATATCACTAATCTAATGCTAATCTTCAGTTAAATGTGCTAATCTTCTACTTGTTGTTCTCCACCTATGATCTCATGGGCTTCATTGATGGCACCAACAAATGCCTATCTCGTTTTTTTGATGATGCAAGCGGGAACCCTACGACCACCGTGAATCCAAAGTGCACGGAATGGCACAAACAAGATCAGACTCTGTTGATCTAGATTTTCCCACCCTCTCCGACACTTGCTGATTATGGTTTACCCTCAAAATTCTGGATAAACACAGTTCTGACTGTTGCTTTTCTCATAAATCGGTTGCCCTCTGTCAAACTGAACTATGCTTCCCCCTATCAAGTTCGGTACAACACAACATTAGACTATACCATCTTAAAATCTTTGGCTACCTATGTTTTCCCTGGTTGAGACCATATATCAAACACAAGTTGAAGAGTAGAAGTGTACCGTGTATTTTCATTGGCTATGGAAGTTTCTTTAAATGTTATTGTTGTCTTGCCCCCCAAATATGGCGTGTTTACACTACGCGTCATATCATCTTCAATGAAAACCAATTTCCCTTCTTACAATCCTTTAATCAACATCATTACACATCCTCACAATTTTCTTCTTCTACATCCTCTATAACTATGGTTCCTATCTTTCTCTCAACTAGTAACAACCATCTCCAACAACTACAACCTCTATCCTCGTCAGGCAACCCCATCTCCATAATGTCCGTCTCAGATACCGACTCGCCTATTTTAACAAATAATGTTCCTACATCACTTCATCACTCAACATCCTTCATCCAATACTTCTCCACCAATTCACACTGACATATCAACAACTCACATTCCTCCTTCAGATCCTTCTCTATCAACACACCAATATTCCATCTCCACTACTTACAGTACAAACTTTTACTATAACCACATTAATATCTCCCACCTCCTCCACCCTCAATACTCCATGACTACCAGAGCGAAGGATGGTATTTACAAGTCAAAAGCACTCCAATCAACATTATACCCACTTTCTATGTCTCTAAAATGTCATCACTATTTCACCTGTTCCTACTTGTATCACACATGCCATCAAGGATCCACGATTGCGAGATGTGATGGCGGCTGAAATTTCTACACTTATGGATGCTCAAACTTGGACATTGGTGCCTCCTCCACCAAATTAGAACATAATCAGTTGTAAATGGATATATCGCGTGAAACAAAAGGTTGATGGTACCGTCGATCGCTTCAACGCTCGGCTACTCGCTAAGATATTCACTCAGAAATTGTATGAAGATACTTTTAGCCTGATCGCGAAGTCCTCCACCATTTGACTAGTTTTTCTGTTGCAACACAATTTAACTGGCCTATGAAATAACTTGATATTAACAATGCTTTTCTACAGGGCTATCTCAATGAACCAGTTTTACATGACTCAACCGTCTTGCTTCATCGACACAGTCAACCTAACTATGTATGCTAGCTTTCAAAATCTCTATACGGCGTAAAATAGGCTCCTTGAGCCTCGTATGAACGACTTCGTCAATTTCTTTTGGAGCTGGACTTCACTATATCACCTTCAAATTCATTATTATTCATTCGAAAAACTTCTACTAATGTGGTAATTGTTCTCATATATGTGATGACATACTCCTCACTGGCTCTTCCACTCAAATATGTCTATCATTACTGCATTGGGCAATCTCTTTCCAGTCAAGGATTTAGGTGATGCAAAATATTTTCTCGGCCTCGAGCTCCATCAAACAAATGATGCTTTGTTATTGTTCAATCAAAGTATATGTTGATCTTCTTCGACGGGCAAAAATGGATGGAGCCAAACCTTCCTCCACTCCCATTTCTACAAGTTTGAAGCTAGACAACACCTCTGGGGATATTCTGTCTGATTCATTTCAAATTTCGCTCATTGTTGGAGGTCTATAATATCTTACGTGGATACGACCAAACATCTCATTCTCAGTAAATCAAGTATGTTAATTTTTTAAGGAATCCAGGACCCATCATCTTATCACAGTTAAAAGAATTTTGAGATATCTCAAGCGTACCGCTAACATGTGCCTAATCTATCGCGTAGCATCCTTCACCTCAATGCTTTTACTGATGTCGATTGGGCGGGTTCCTTCCATGATCGGAGATCAACAACTGGTTTCTGTGTTTATCTCAGATCCAATCCTATATCATGGTTAGCAAAGAAACAATGCATCGTAGCACGGAGCTCCATGGAAGCCGAATATCGAAGCTTAGCACACATGGCGGCTGAGATTTCTGAGCTTACCTATCTATTGAGGGATCTCCGCATACCACTGACAGCTCCTCCCACCCTTTATTATGACAATTTAAGTGCACTAGCCATCGCCACAAATCTAGTTTTTCATGCCCAAACAAAGCATGTTGAAATCGACTACCACTTTATTCGAGAACTAGTTCTTCTCAAATACCTCTCTCTTCGATATCTCTGCACCAAGGATCAAATAATAGATATCTTCACCAAACCACTCTCCTTCATCTGGTTTCATACTCTCCTTAACAAACTTTCTCTGTGCAACTGCTAGTTCAGTTTGAGGAGAGGTAATAGCAAGACAGCTCATCACTGACTCAAAATTCAACATGTAGACAACGTGATCTTGCAAATATAGAAACTAACAGCTAATTTACTCAGAATTTAACATGTAGACAACATGCTCTTGCAAATATAGAAGCCAGTTCATCATTGACTCAAAATTCAACATGTGGACAACATGCTCTTGCAAATAAGGAAGGCAGCTCATCATTGACTCAGAAATCAACATGTGGACAACATGCTAAGCAAGGCTTCAAATATAAAAGTTGTCATCTATTGTATCCTTAAGATTAGTGTACTAATTTAGTTAAATATGCTAATTTTCTACTTGTTGTTCTCTTATACAAACGGAGCAAAAAAATATTGAAATAAAATAAAGTCTTCAGATTCCATGAGTATTTCTTTTATCTGGAGCCTTGGAAATTTCCTGATTTGTGCCTTGAAGAGTCCACGACGCAGGGGCTTTCTGAGGCCATTTCCGTCCGGCCAAAAAATCGAATTTTCTGGAACTATTTAGTGTGGAATTGGGGAGAGAGAAGTAGAGACTGAGTATGAAAGCTTCCATCGTTTCTCTAAGAGTTCCTACAATGTCCAAGTCCCGCATGGAAAATGGCCATTGTGCTGTGAGAGGGTGTAATAATCATACTCCCAGCTCCGAGCATAGCCCAAATCTGGTGCTGTCATGTAGACGACATCTTCTTCAGTCTCTCCCAATTCTCAGTCCCATCCTTTGCACAAGTAACCTTCTTTCAAAGTTCTCTGTGAAACAGAGAGTTATTTTGAGAAATTCTTAGACTTGGCTGCACATCTATCTCTGCATGCTTCCGGCATGGAAGGAGGTTGGTCATATGGTTGCACTGAACATGTAGAAAATTTATAAAAAAGTGACCCTGGAGCTTGGAAGGATTTAGAGTTTGATTTACCAGTTCGATATAGTTTGCTCATGTCTCTTAGTGAAGATTAATGGAAAAGAATGAATGATGCATCCAACTGGATTTAAATAGTTGAGTTAGCTCTGTTGCTTTGTTACTGTTAACTACTTCTTTGCATATATGTTTCCTAAATTTCATTTAGTTGGGGACTATTTTCTTTATACGAAAATTTTGACTTCAACATAAATTTTCCACTCAGTTAGGAACCAAGGCGAAAGAAGGGAGCTGGAGGCAGCAGTGTCAGACACGAGAGGTTTGAATCAGGATGAGGATTCCCCACCCAGAAAGCAAGCAACTCATCGCAGAAGGGCAGTCGTCTTTGATGGCGACGACGATTGAATGCGGCGGTCCTGGTGAGTGACATCCATGGTTCCTGATACATAAACATAGATTCACAAGTTGCCTATTTTGGAAGGCTCTGAAAGCCTGCCAGGGTTCGATTTTGGCCCAACCTGAGCACAAGTAGATCCTTGGCTTGCTTCGTAGGGTCTGATAGCTGGGTTTGGGCATTTGTTTTGCTTGGTTAGGATTGTCTAGGGTGCTAGATTTTCACTGTGGAATATGAACTTTTCTGCGTGTTCCTGTTGGGATGACTTCTATGTGTTTTGATGGCCATTATGGGGGCCTATGCCAGTTATATGGTCTTTAGATAATCTTCTGCATCATATTTGAATTTACTTTTAATTAGTATTGGATATATGGTTATGAAGAATATGAATACTTGGGGAGGGAAAAAAAAAAAAATTGGGTTTGTTTGAAATTTTCTCTCGCATTTAACCGTTACATTTTGTTGGGTTCTTCTTTGAGCATCTGTAATGGTGGTATCTTCGCCTAACTATATAATATAGTAAAGGCAAAAGAGAAGGATAAAGTTAGTAACATTTTCCATCTTTTTGTAATTTGAATGACAAAAGGTTTTACATAAATAGGCATTCATTTTAAAATCGTTTCACAAACTTCTGTTAGCTACAGTCACTAATTGTCATATTTTAATAAACATTTTCTTTTTCCATGGCCTTGTGACAATGCAGAGAAAATGGGAAGGGGATCTGCTTCTGTCTGGATCAAGCATTCTGGATGTCTACTACCAAAGGCATGTTCTCTGAAAGCATCAGTATCAAATGGTACCTAATATATAGTTTTAAGACAAACACACATCCAGAGAATGCTGACAACACAAATATGCTCATAAACAACACAGAAAATCACAACATACAAGTTAATTGATAAAACAGTACGCTATCTGGCAGAGTTGTTAGTGTGTTATAAATATCGGAGAAATGTTAAACAGGGGATGGCGAGAGCAGAAAATCTGGCAAGAATCTCTGCAACAGTATCCCACAGAATGGACACAAGGGTTTTGAGCTTTCTTGCAAGCCAAACGATTCGCTCTCATAACCTACGTCTAGACGGGGGGTCTCGGACATGGGAAAGAACGACGAAGGCGGCAGGTTGGCCATCTGCCTCTCGCAACACATGCAAAGCCACATCGGCGAAGTTACTGACCCAAGCCTCATGGAAACTGAACATCGATTCAGCTCGTGGTTTTCCGTGGACCCATCTTGATCCTTGATGCCTTGGCACCTGGCAATCCCTGTTGTTTCAAATGGCACTGAAGCAGAGCAATAGCTGCACCTCTCCTCTTCTTCATATTCACATATTAAATGGATCCTGCATAGAAAGGAAACATAAAACAAGGTAAAAATGAAAGTAGAGGCATCATTTAGAGCACATGTTTTTATTGTAATTGTAAAAAAAACTTCTTCAGAAATGGCATTGATTCAAGTAAATTAAATTATGGGCAAGATTCAAAAGCATGCAAAGTAATGTACTGGATATGCCTGCCTCTTTTAGTTTACCACGCAGAAGTCAGCATGTGCTAAGCTTTAGAAAGTACCTAAATGAAGTTCTATTACAGATTCGTATCAGAGGAAAAACTATACTGAATTCAATCAGAATTTTTCCTTAAATAAATAATGAATTCCTAATGTAAGATAACGATCATGCAGTATAGAGTAATCAACAGTTCATCAAGTGAGAAACCGAACCCTGAAGAAAATTAGAGAGTTCGATGACTCGATACCTGCTCCCAAGTTCTCCAACTTTTGATCTAAGAAGCTTAAGCTGATCGTTGACAGATGCAGAGTTGATGTCTACCCATCTTTCCATCTGTGCCACTCCAACTGGAGACCAACTTCTACCGGTTGCAGGAATCGCAGTTGAACAAGACACGCGTCTGAGAACAGTTCTGAAAGTAAAAGACACAAGTCTCTCTTGAAGTTCTCTTTCACTATTGGCAAGTAACTTTTTCCATATATCTAGCTTTCTTTCTTCACCTTCAAATCCACTCAAACTGTATACCTCTCCGTGACAATTGTCAAGCTTACTCACACCCAAGATCAACCTTCTACAGATGACATTAAGAAGGTGCATTCTACGAGTGCTCATCTTTGACAGCACACTTTGCACGTGAAACATCATCTTTTCAAAAGTATCACCAGATTGGTAATCCGCAAACCAACTTGATACCCATTTAAAGAGTATACTTTCCACAATACTAGGTGCAGACTTCTGGAAAGAGAGCAATGCCATTAAGATATCCCATAGGACAAGTGGCTCATCTCCATTGTCATAATGCTTCAGAGACCGTAAAATGGTGGATTCCCAGCAAACCAAGTCCCCTGCAGATAAACTAGGACATGCCCCTTTACCGTCTTCTAAATGCTTGTCTGGTGCAATTGCCAGTGACTGCCCACAAGTCCAGTA
This sequence comes from Agave tequilana, assembly GCA_038442645.1. Classification (NCBI taxonomy): domain Eukaryota; kingdom Viridiplantae; phylum Streptophyta; class Magnoliopsida; order Asparagales; family Asparagaceae; genus Agave; species Agave tequilana. The sequence continues at coordinate 63,745 of JAVJIF010010948.1, read as the reverse complement.
AAATTCAACTGCTGCTTTCTGGATCCTGCATATTTCCATAGAGTCAAACCTCATAATAGAACAAGTATGTTTAAAATGAGTTGCTCAAAATTCCATTTTGCAGTCTTTTATAAGATAATGTACTCAGAGAGGTAATCACCTGGCCTGATACATTTGATTCAAAAGTTCAGAATCAAAGCTGCGGACCTGTAACAGAATATATCTTATTGTTGGTCACCAAGAATGTTTACATTTGACAGTGAGAAAATAACATAATAGATGCAGATGCAATCAATTATAATTAACAAATCACGGTCAGCATCATATTTGAACAAACCCAAATCTCAGACAGTGTCTGGCCCATATACCATTAAACCAGAGCTAGTGTCCTGGAAATAACACCAGCAATCTGCTACCAGATCAAAAGCTCTAAACACACTGAACAATCAAAGAGGAAGTCAATGTCATGCATGAACTAAAACAATAATGGGTTTTTTGGATATTCATTCCCTCCCCCACCCCCCCCCCCCCCCCCCCCCCCCCCCCCAAAAAAAAAAAAAAAAAAAAAAAAAAAACCTTTCATATTTAGAAATACCCCACTCAAATCTTTCTATTAGAAATGTCCCCTAAAAAGAATTCAGTTCTTTAAAACCCTCTCAGTTATCTTTAATAATTGGGATGTTAGGTTTAATATAAGTTTTCTTGAAATACATATACTATCCTTGTTTCACGACATGTGAATTCTTGAATAGAAAACCAACCATCTCTCTCAGAACACACACACGAACACACACACACACACACATATATCAGCCGACAGCTGAGAGTCCCTCTCAGCCTGCGGTGACGTGACACATTATTAGCCACACTAGAAAGGACGGCCCGCCTATTGAAACAGTTGAAATTACTAAATGCCCCAGCGGTAAAAGATAGTGGATCTGTATAGTTTATTTTTTTTTTTTTATTTCTGACGTTAGTCACTATTGTCACCATTATCTTTTATAACTGCGACCAACTGAATATGAATCATGTCTCTGCAAGTGCAACTTCATAAAATCACAAAACAAATTTGAATGCTTCTTTATTAATTTTTTTTTTTTACGCAGATATTATATATTTTAGGAATGCGCCTAAGCTCGTAGTGGTCAATAAAATAATTTCTCAATAATTTTAAAAGCGCCCTTTGTCGCAGTCTACAATATTTAATTTGTAGATTTTTATGATATGATACTATAGTTGCACTTTACGTATTATTTTATATATTTGTTCTTCACTGTGACTGTTGTCTCAGCCGCCTATAAACTATGAAATTTTTTTTTTTACATATTGCATGCGATCAAATACTGTGACTATGGTCGCAGTGCTTAACGACAGCAGTCGCAGTTTTCTAATTTGTGATATATAGTGAAATATGCTGATTTGAGAGGATTGCGATCATGTTCTCAGTATCATCTGTTTATATAGTTTAATTTTGGACTGCGACCATGGTCGATGTTTTTAACTTTATTGAATGCAAAACAATCAAACTATTTATGACAGGACAGCGACCGTGGTCGCAGTTTCATATATAAATATAGTTAATCATGAACTTCAACTATAATCGTAGTTCTATTAGTTCAGAGTAATTATTATCTAAGTACTGCGACCATTATCGCAGATAAGATGCAGAAATAATAACCATACAGCATAATTTATATGTATTTTAAAAATATGAAAGATCATTTTAGAGATAGAAGTAAATTTTATTTATAATATAACATGGTCAGAAAGACACCTTACAAAAAAAGAGCATTAAAAGCTCTCAAAAGAAGACAAAATAACGTTGAATATCAGAAGATCAGGAAATCCTAATCCTCGTCATCATCACCATCATAAGCAGATTTGTCGTGTTCATTCCCCTCGTCTTCTTGTTCATCACTTATTTTCCCATCTTCTCCCTCGTCGTCCGGCTCGCTGTTATCTTCAGTTTCTTCCTCCTTTTGTAGGTGCTTTAGTTCATTGATAAACTCCGAGAATGGATCGTCTGTCTCAAGCTCTTCTTCCGACCCGTGTCGAGAAGAACCTGTAAAAGATATGCTCAAAGAAAGCGAGCCCCCAGCATCAGAGGACATGCTTTCATCAAGCATGTCTCTGTGAAGTGGCAGAGGAATAAGTTCCTCCTCACTAAACCCCACGAAAACTTCATCATCCTCATGAAGAGGAGGATCAGATAAAATATTATTTGATGTAATGAGATAGTCAAAAGGAGTAAAGTTCATACTGCTATCAGATTCATTAGAATACCCTGAAGAAAGAGAACCGGTGGGAGAATGATTGAAGTTGAAATCTGAGTGCTCAGAGGAAGAAGATGGGGAAGACATGATTCAAGAATGAATTGTTTTCTAGAAGTTTTGAAATCAAATTGAAAACGAAGAGCACAAATATCGTTTTTAAATATGAGATAATATATTAGTTACAAGCATTATAAAAAGGTCAATAATGTGAAACAACATGAATAGTAATAATAATTATTATAGGTGACGGTTGAGTATTCGAAGAAGTGGTGAAAAGAAATTAATATTTAATTGAAGCAGTTATGGCGGGAGAATCCAAAGAGTTCCTTTTTTCCAGAGGTTTATTATGTGAACTACAAATTAACTTTTTATATAATGTTTTTCCTATATATTTAGATTACGTATGGTGCACATCTTTTCTTTATTGAGATTAATATTAATGCATCTCTTTTTTCGAGACTGTTGTTCTATCACGATAGATAGAAAATTAATTACTTCAATTACTTCAGAGTAATTAATATAGTATTTTATAAGATGTGATATACGGGGACTGATCTCATGGTCGCAGGTACGGGGACTTATATTTTTTTTTTATTATAGTTTTGAATGTGTGTACTGCGACCTGGATCCAATTTATAATATACATTGAGAATAAAGCAATTTTTTAGTGTCAAGACCGATCATAGTCGCAGTTCATTAAAAATTGCATGAAATATTATCCAACCAATCTGCAAATATTGTGACAGTTACGAGAATATCTTATTTATAAAATATCTGCAAAATAATTAACCATTGTATTTCATTATTTTTTTACACTGTACATTTGTAATACAAAAAATAATATACAGCTGCTCTACATTAAATTTCATTTTTCTATTCATTTCAGTTTCTTTTATTAAAATCTATATGAATTGAAAATAACACGAAATTAAATAATAAAAAAATATATATAAAAACAACAGTTTTTTAGGTTTCACGATTGTTTTTTATTTTTTACTGCTGTTGTTTTTTCTCATTATCTTGATCCAATTTTTTTCCTTTATATTTTCGATGTAGTAGAATTAAGAATTTTATAACTGTAGATATATTCAACAGAAAATTCTTTGTAAATTACAAATATTTTAGGTAAAATTTTGTTGTGGATGAGTTTTTGCTAGTTTAGAAGTAAAAATGGGATATTTTGATCAATTTGATTGACGATTCTTTAGGCAGGATATTTTTGATTTTTTTTGGCGCCTACACTCTGCCACTGATATGTGGCATATATTCGGCTACGTCACCGTCGGCTGAGAAACTCTCTTAGCCGTCGGCTGACAGTAACCCCATTATATATATATATATATATATATATATATATATATATATAGAGAGAGAGAGAGAGAGACAGAGACCTGTGTCCTTCTAAAAGGATTTGAATTTGAATCCTTCCCACTCAAATTCAACCCTCCGACATTCGAATACAAGATCCACCCCGTTAAAGTTGATCTATATTATTTCAAGTATCTATAAACTAAAAATCAAGTATTTTGAATACTTCTTGCCTATCCATCAAGCGACACATAATGGACAGCCGAAAGTAGTGAGTTGGTTAGATCTATATCTTTAGACATACAAATTCTTGATCCGGCCATTTGATTATGATCTAAACATTTAAAAACCCCTACAAACCAATTTTTGTTAGGTTTCAAATGTTCTATACCGTAAAACTAACCAACTCAGTATTTAGGTCATCCGTTTTTTCCTACTTGATGCATAAGCAAAAAATATTCAAAACACTTGATTTTTTTTTGTTTATAGATACTTGAAATAATATAGATAACTTCAACGGAGTGGATCTTGTATTCGAATATCGGGGGGGCTGAATTTGAGTGGGAAGGATTCGGAATCAAATCCTTTTAAGAGGACACAAGTCTATATATATATATATATATATATATATATATATATATATATATATATATATATATATAAAGAGAGAGAGAGAGAGACGTGTCATTCCAGAAGGATTCGGAAGGATTTGATGCAGAATCCTTCCCACTAAAATACAACCTTACAACATCCAAATGCAAGATCCACTCCGTTGAAATTGATCTACATTCTTTCAAATAACTAAAAACTAAAAATTATGGATTTTGAATACTTTTTGCCCATTTATCCAGTAGGCATAAAATGGACGGCCGAAATAGTGAGTTGATTTGTTTAATGGTGTAGAATATTTAAAATCAAACAAAAATTGGTGTGAGGATTTTTGAGCATTTAGATCATGTTGAAATAGTCGGATCGAGAATTTGTATGTCTAAAAAAACGTAGATCTAAGCAATATGCTATTTTCAACCATTCATTTGCGTCTACTTGATAGATGAGCAAAAAGTATTCAAAATACATGATTTTTTGATTTTTAATTACTTAAAAATAATGTACATTAACTTCAACGGAATGGTCTTGCATTTGAATGACGTAGGGTTGTATTTGAGTGGGAAGGATTCGGCCTCGAATCCTTCCGAAATGACACGTGCGTGTGTATAGGAAAGATTTTTTATACACATGGTGTAGCATAAGAGTGTATGTACACTGTAACCCATCCATATTCATAATCGAAATCAATGGATGTGATCTACATGTTCTAACACACATATGGATCAAATTTCATGTGAATTGAAACTTCCTAATCTCTCAATCTCATGATATAAAAATGGATGATCTGTAGCGATCTTGAAAGCTGATTTTTTAATTTGCTTGATTTGTGGGCTAGAAAGTTTCAAATCATTTGAAATTTGATCCATGTGAGTTCTAGAATATGTAGATCAACTCCAATGGTTTGGATCATGGTTATAGATGAGCTATGGTATATTTGCATAGGTGTATGCAAACTTTTATGTTACACCCTATATGACATTTTCCTATATATACACACGTACACGTACATACTTAGGTCCTTAGGATTTGCTTCCACGAATTAAGATTCACTCCATTCAAGTTGATCTACACTATTTGGAGTGCCCAATAATAAAAAAATCAAGTGTTATAAATGTTTTCATCTTATACATCAAGTAGGCACAAAATGAATGACATAAATAGTCAGTTGGTTAATTTAACAGTGCAGAATATTTGAAACCTAATAAAATATTAGTGTGTAAGAATTTTGAAGTGTTTAGATAATTAAGAATTTGTATGCCCAAATTTAGATCAAAGTAACATGCTACTTTAGGTCATCCATTTGAATAAGACGCATGAGAAAAAAATTTTAAAAACTTCAATTTTTTTTTAATCACCTCAAAGATGTAGATAAACTCCAATAGAATAGATATTCAATTTGAATGGCATAATATTTTAAAATAGGAAGGAACTCGTCTTCCAATCCATCCAAAAGTAGCTAAGTCTCCCTCTCTCTATTCCCCTTTCTCCACACACACAAAACACACTAGTAAAATACACGTGCACCAAGTACATGTGAATTTGAAATTCTTTTCTATTTGAGATATTTTTTACCAATCAAAGTTTTGGCTGTTTTGCTATTAATTTCATAACCATAAAATGAAATTATCTAAGTGAAAGTCTATCAAATTTCAAAAAAAAAGCCCAGCAGAAAAATAGTTATTATTATAGTGTAAATTATCAAATTTCAAATAAAAGTTCACTTTAAAGAAAAAATGATTAAAAACAAAATATGATACTGTAAACTTGTTTTTCTCTTAAAAAAATTTCATACCCCAAAGTGTCTTTAAAACCTCATGACTTCTCAACATGAGCCAATAGTTGGTTAGTATCTCATGTAATTTGAAATAATTCATAAAATTTCATAAAAATCTTTGCTATCAAATCCATAATAATCAACAAAAATTATCTAAGTACCATATTCCAAAAAAACTATAGTCGTAAGAAAAAACATGTTTATTAAAACTACATTTAAAAGGGAAAAGGAGAAAAAAGAAGAATATAACAAAAATTTTAAACTTGTTTTTCTTTTGTATCTTTTCTTCTTCTACTTGCATCTATTTCTTTTCTAATTTCAACTTTTGTTTCCCTTGGGTGAGAAAGGAGCTTTTTAGATGATTATATAAAGGAGAATTTGAAATTTAATAGGTTTCACAATTAGAATCATGATTAGGGTAGAAAATTGAAGAAATGAAACTTTCTTTTTTTCGCTTTGGCTAAATGTGGAAAATTAAAGTTTTGGAGTAGAGTTGAAAGAAAAGATTTGAGAGAATAAGAGTCGAGGAGTAGAAGGTAAGGTGTAGAGTAGTCAGTTTTATTATTTATTTTTCTTTTTTTATCGTAGGATACTGAACAATAGGATTATATAACGAGATATTGAAAAAAAATGTAGGAGTCATTTTTTTTTTGTTTTGTGATTGCATGACAAAAGTTTTTAGTTGGGATTCTTCTTTTCTCAATCGTAGTTGGTTTGATCTAGAAATCTTTTTTAATTGAGATTCTTTTTATCAATCAAAAGTGAGGATTTGCTATAACAACAGCTCAAAACACCAAATCCTATTATGATTTGAAATTATTTTTTTAATTGAAATTCTCGTTTTCTCAATCAAAATTGAGGATGTAATATGATAACCTAACGGTCTAAAACCGCTCTCAGTGAAAATGCTATTCATGTTTTTATAGGTAGTATATACATAAGGGAGTTTTCAACTTCAAACTGAAATCGGAAACTCCGATTCTTGCCATTGGATGAGGAAAATTTGGAGGGTATAGATTTGTTTCTACTGCTAACTCAACTAAAGACTGAAGTTAATCATTTCATACACTTATTTTTTCCCTCTAGTTTCTCTCTCCTCTTGTGTTACTCTTCTCTCCGCGCGTCCAATGTTCTAACTAATGTCTCTCCTCATGTGCTACTCTTCTCCACACGTGCCCCATATTCTGGTGATTCTCTCTCCTCCCATTCATCCTTCTCCTTTTCTCCTCGGATCTTTGTTCTTCAATCTAGAAAAAAAACTGTAATAAAATTCGAGAAAACACATGAAAGATTGAAAGAATGAAAATTACTTGAATCCTTACATCTCGTCAAAACCAAATCAAATCCGAGAGCAAAATTTTAAAAATAAATAGCTCTTGCTAATCTCTTCAATTTGTTCCATCTCTCCCCCTTCCTCTCTCTGTCTCACGCTAAGATGATTCTTGAAAGAAAAAAAATCTTCCTGTTTTGAGGACCAAGGCTTTGTTGTTAGAAAGTTGATTCCCTTTTTTATTTCTCTCTCCTCCAATACAAGATGATTCTTCTGTATAATTCATGTGGGTTTGCCACTTTTTCCCGTTATTCTATCACTATGATTTTTTTTTCTTTAATTTAATTTCTCATAATTATGAGATTGATTTTTTCCCCTAAAAGTTGTTTTTGTTCCATATTTTTTTTACAACTTTCTAAAAAAGAAGACTGGAGAAGGCATTAGTTTAATGGTGAAATTTTGATTATGTGTTCTATCCTGAAATGTTTCATCTGAGAGTTGTTGATTCCATGGATTTCCTGGGGTTTTAAAGTTCCATGTGTTTGTACAGCCCAACAACATTACAGTCTACAGAATCCCCGCTCATTTATCCACTAACCACAAGTCTCTTAGAAGTGAGATGTGATTCAGGTATTAATAAGTTTTTGGCAGATCACTAATTTGTTGACAAAACTTGTTGCAATGCAAACATTCATTCTCCTAAATGGACAGGTTTTAACACAAATTCTAGCATAAAATATAAGCTTTGTGATTCTTTTATCATCTCAAACTCAATATCATACAAAACAGAAATCAATGACCTCTCAGAAACGAACGAAGAATTGCTGCAGTAAGAATTCATATACATATCTAAACTCAACTTTACAAAATTTTCATCACATTAATGATGTAAAACCCGCCTGGATCGCAATCACCTTCAAACAAGATTTGGGTTTCCACCCCTTGCACGGGCTTCTCACCCTAAACTCGAGAGCAAAAACTCAAGAATTTAACACAATAATTGGAGGAAAAGTTTTAATCATTCATTCAATGCCTTATTCCAATAGTTTAAGGGGCCTTATATAGGCTTTACAAAAGAGAAGTACTGGGAAATAACCGATGTGGTACTAAACGTCCACAAAATAACAAAAATAAAAGGAAAATAAATAAAGCTAAAAATATCTGCTATCAATAACGCCTGAAACAAGTCCCATCTAAAGCCATAGAAGACCAGCGCGTCGCCTCCTGAAGTATACTCGATCGAACCTGCTCCTGGGCGGTGGCATGATGTCCTCATCAATTCCCCCGGGTGGAAGGAACTCGACCCTGTCGAGTGTGGGGGACAGAACTGCTGTCTGCTGTGATAGTGCTCCAGTCGATCAGGATCAAGACGCTGGAGGTCTTCCTCAGTAATCCAAGAATTTTCTGAATCAGGTTTTCCCGTCCACTTAATGAGATAGCGTCTCGTCCCTCCATCTCCAGTAGAGATAATCTGATCATCCAAGATAGAATCTATATGTTCTGTTGCATAGGACATTTTAGGGGGAAGTGGAGGTAGTGGGGGGCTCTCAGAAAGAAGGTCTCGGCTTGGCTCATCCACAAATGGATCAGAAGGAGTATCAAAAGTACCTCGATATGGAACCAAATCCTCAACATTAAAGGTGCAACTAATGCCAAAGTCAGGTGGGAGATCCACCACATAAGCATTTGAATTGATTTTCTTAATAATCTTGAATGGCCCTGCACTTCGCGCGTGTAATTTCTTCACGGTTCCTGGTGGAAACCGTTCGGGTCGCATGCGGACCATCACATAATCTCCGACATTAAAAGACCTTAATCGGCGATGTAGATCTGCAGAAGCTTTATAATCAGTATTATTTTTCATTATCTTGTCTCTGACTTCCTCATGTAATGCATGGATATGGGATGCAAATGCTGATGCGGAGTCTGATACCCTAGAATGATGATGAGCCATGGGAATTAAATCAATGGGTTGCCTGGGCTTAAAACCGTTTACTATTTCAAAAGGACTGAGACCCGTAGTCCTATTGACAGATCCGTTATACGCAAATTCAGCCATGGGCAAAATGAGATCCCAAGTTTTTAAATTTTCTCCAACTAGACACCTGAGGAGATTTCCCAGCGATCTGTTTACCACCTCTGTTTGACCATCTGTCTGCGGGTGAAAGGCGGTTGAGAATTTCAGTTTGGTGCCCATCTTATGCCAAAGTGTTTTCCAGAAATAGCTAACAAACTTAACATCCCTATCAGACACCATGGTTTTAGGTATCCCGTGCAACTTTACGATATGATCAAAGAATAAAACAGCCACTCGAGACGCATCTGAGGTCTTGGAACACGGGATGAAGTGAGCCATTTTTGAGAATCGGTCAACTACCACTAGGATAGAATCATGCTTCTTTTGAGTTTTAGGCAGTCCGAGAATGAAGTCTAGGCTCACGTCTTGCCAGGGGCAATTAGGTACAGGAAGAGGAGTGTAAGGTCCGGCAATCTGCTTTTGTTGCTTGGCCAATTGACACGTGCGACATTGGCTAACTACTTTAGAAACATCTCTTTTCAGACTCGGCCAGTAGAATCGGTGTTCAACGGCCTCAATTGTCTTGTTCTGACCGAAATGTCCCGCCAGACCTCCAGCATGTAGTTCCCAAGAGAGAAAATCCCTGAGGGACGTACGGGGAATACACAACTTACGGAATCGGAAGAGATAACCGTCTTGAAGGAGAAAACCGTGCATCTCACGAACAGGACCGTCTCGTAACGTGACATAAATTTTCCCGAAATCAGGACATGATTCATACTCCTCTTTTAATTTCTCAAATCCAACCACTTCTGTGCTCATTGCCACCAAGATCGTGACACGTCGACTCAGCGCATCAGCGACCTTATTCTCGATGCCTGCTTTATGTTTGAGGACAAAAGTGTAATCTTGCAAGAACTCCACCCATTTGCTATGCCTCGCGTTTAATCTCTTCTGGGAGTTGAGATACCTTAACGCTTCGTGATCTGAGTACAACACGAATTCCTGTGGCAGCAGATAATGTCTCCAGTAGCGCAACGCCTGTACAACCGCATAAAATTCTTTATCATAAGTGGAGTAGCGTTGACGGGCCTCATTTAATTTTTCGCTAAAATAAGCAACCGGGTGGTTTTCCTGACTCAGTACACCACCTATTGCTAGTCCCGATGCGTCACAAGTTACTTCAAAAGCTTTTGAAAAATCAGGGAGACGCATTACAGGAGCTTCCGTCATCATCTTCTTTATTTCAGCGAAAGCTTTGGAGGCAGCAGGTGTCCACTGGAACACCTCACTCTTTAAACAGTCGGTGATCGGTGCCATGATAGCACTAAAATTCTTAATGAACCGACGGTAGAAAGTGGCTAACCCGTGAAAGCTTCTGACTTCCCTAATCGTCCGGGGTTGTGGCCACTCGGTTATTGCCTTCACTTTCTCAGGGTCTGCGGAAACTCCCTCGGAGGAAACCACAAATCCGAGGAAGATAACCTTGTCTATACAAAAAGCACACTTTTTGGATTTGCATAAAATTTCTCAGCATGGAGTGTGCGGAGGACTTGCCTCAGATGTCCCACATGTTGCTCCTGGGTTTGGCTGTAGATCAGTATGTCATCAAAATAGACCACCACGAACTTACCGATAAACGGCCGAAACAATTGGGTCATTACCCTCATGAAGGTGCTTGGAGCATTGGACAGTCCAAATGGCATGACCAACCATTCATATAACCCGTCTTTAGTCTTAAATGCGGTTTTCCATTCATCCCCGGGTCGGATTCTAATCTGATGGTACCCGCTCTTAAGATCAATTTTGGAGAAGATTGTGGCACCTGTCATCAGATCCAGCATATCATCAAGACGGGGAATGGGAAAACGGTACTTGACGGTAATTTTATTAATTGCACGACTATCCACACACATACGCCATGTACCATCCTTCTTTGGCGCCAAAAGTGCGGGAACCGCACATGGACTCAAGCTCTCCTTGATGAACCCCTTGTCAAGTAGCTCTTCTACTTGTCGTTGCAATTCCGCATGTTCAGTTGGGTTCATTCTATAGTGGGGCAAATTTGGTAAAGTCGCTCCTGGGACTAGATCAATAGCATGTTGAATGTCTCGCATAGGGGGCAACTCACCTGGAAGATCTTGTGGGAGGGTTTCGGAAAACTCCTCCAGAATTGGCTTGATGTGCTCAGGAATCTGCTCCTCGATATCCCGACTAGCCTCTCGAGCCACGAGAGCATAACAAGTAGAGCCATCTTGCAAGTTCTTTTCAATTTGATCGTGGCTAATCAAATTCATTTCCATCTTACCTTTGCCCTTATCAACCCTTTTTTTTGGATTTATAACGTCCACTTTATCTTTCCCTTTATCAGCCTCTTTCTCTCGGGTTGGCGGCTTGGTTGATTTGGCATAATCTTCACCTTTTTCCCATTATGGACGAACGAACACTGATTGGTACGTCCATGTATGGTCACATCTAAGTCAAATAACCATGGTCGACCAAAATAATATGACCTACATTCATGGGTAGTATGTCACACCACACATTTTCTGTGTATGTGGCAAACTGGATGGGAATTTGACATCTTTCTTGAACATCGATAGATGTAGCATCGATCCATGTAACCTTGTAGGGGCTTGGATGCTTCACCGGTGTCATCCCCAAGGTGGTGATTAACTTTGACGCCACAGCGTTGATGCAGCTGCCACTATCCACTATTACCTTGCAGTTCTTATTGCCAATTTTTGTGCAGGTTTGGAATATGGCAGTCCTTCTCCAGTCGTTGAGTGGTTCTGGCTGGGTTAAAGTGCATCTAACCACTCCTAATTGGGTGCGAGCTACACTAGGAGGTAAGCTCGTCATTTCCAGAGTTCGGATGCACCCATTAAATTCATACTCTTCGACAGAGCCATCCGAGTCATCGTCTTGTTGGTGCACCACTTCTTCTCCATCATCCTCTCCTTCTATATCTTCAATGGGGACTTCGACAAAGAGGGTTTGGTTTGACTCGGGCACTGGCTGGCAAGGTGACCATACCCTTGACACCTGTAGCATTGGGTTCTAGGGTTGACTTTTCCTGGTTCACTTACCGTTCTCTTCTCGGATACAAAGGGCTTTGTACCAGAAGGACCTGCTGGTTTGACGCTAGAGGAACTGGAGGCAGGTTTACTTGGGGTAGGAAGTGCTCGGTTGAAGCTTGGCTGGCCAGTAGTGGTGGTTCTAGAGTTATCCTTAAAGTTACTTCGGTTAAAGTAGGATCCTCTAGACTCATCTAGGTCGGTGACTAGCTGATATGCCTGTTCTAGAGTCGTGATGCCTCGAGCAATGAGCTCTCGGCGATAGTCATCCCTAAGACCGGACCTAAACCTAGATAGGGTCTGTTCAGGAGATTCTAACTCAATAGCTCCACACCGATTCAGATATTCATCAAACTTAGCAATGTAATCAACGGCTGACTTGTTTCCCTGGGTCCATCGATTCCATTTGTCCAACAATTGTTGACTGAATGATGGTGGAACATACTTCATCATAAGCTTCTCTTTCATGCTTTCCCAAGTGTCCACGGGGTCTTCCCTTCTGTACCTCATCATCCTCTCTAAATTTTCCCAGTATTGCCCAGCTTGTCCCGTTAATTTCATAACGGCCAATCGAACCTTTCTTGATTCAGACATGTCATGCCAACGAAAATATCGGTCCATGGCCAACTGCCAATCGATATAGACCTGAGGGTCTAAACGCCCGTCAAAAGAAGGAGCATCAACTTTAACGCTCCTGATATACTGGGCATCGGCATCAGTTGTTCGGTAAGGTGGGCCTCGCTCACGCCTAGGAGACCTACTGTCATGGCCTCGCTCACGCCTAGGAGACCTACTGTCATTTCGAGAACTCTCATCATCCCTGATTCTTCTCCTATTGGTTTCTAGCCTACCAATTCTGGTTGCTAGATCCCTACAGTTGACATCAACCTGATCCTTAACTTCTTGTAGTTGTCTGTCCATGCTCTCCATCTTTTGTAGGATTGTGTTAAGGGTATCATGAATGCTAGGGTCCATGGGTGCTGAAGTTTCGCCTATAGAAAAAGTTCTACCACTTCTAGTAGGCATGCAAGATCCTCACTGACCCTAAATGCAAGCTGTCCTTAGGATATGTATGTTATGCAGGAGGAGTCAGAGATTAGAATGGTGAAAGTTAATACCAATTTTTAAGCTAATGAGATTAACACGTGATTAAGAAAATTATAACGTGGAGACAGTGATAAAGACACGTGCTGATACAGTTAATTTCAAGATATAGCAAGTAATCACAGATTCAAATTAATTTAGTTGCACGATTAATATTAGGTCGGTTACCACTCAAGATCAGAATCACACAACTCACTTATTTAGTGGGCAACAGTCAATAAATTCTATCATGCGACAGATTGAGAGAACTAGCTATTTAATCAAGTGACAGGAATAACTGACAGAATATTCAAAGTTACCTGGGAAGACGACCGTAAACCAAACCTGAACGAGACTGCTGTAGGCGCGTAGTACTGGTCGTCACGAATCCACTGCCTCGAAAACGGGTCAATTCGGACTTGAAACGAGCCCTGAACGACCTCCGGAACTGAACTGAATCAGACTTGATCTGGTTTTAATTCAGGTTGAACCAGACCCGGTTCAACCTGGGCTTGGTCTGCTCGGCTTGGACCGGACTTGGGTCCGGTTGGATCCACTCAGACTGGGCTCGGTCCGTTTAAATCCAGTGAGTGGATTAAACTGGGCTGGGTTCGTGGTTCGGCCTTGATCCAACTGAGCTCACCTCTTTAAAAGGCCGGGTGGGTGTTGTTGAAACCCTCACCCGACACCCAACTCCCTTAGTCGCTCCCGCAGCTAGGGCAGGGGACGAGCGACGAAGGCGGCGGCGGCGATGCGAAGTCGGCGGTCTGGAGCGATCGCCGGCGAGGATCTCCGACGACAAGGACGAATTGGCGGCGACTCGTGGATGGCCGTCGGCGTTGTGGACGGCGATGAGAACACGGCGAGGTCGCGGTGGAAGCGACGACGGCACGAGACCCTTCTCCGTTCACGCTCACAAGCAACTGTCGGTCTCGATCTTCGAGAACCCGCCGGATTGCAGGATTGAGGGGTCGGCGATGAGATCTGTGCGGAAATTTGATGAGCGATGGTGGCGTCGTTGGGTAGAGATGAAGACGAAGCTTCGTCGGCGTCGGCCCAGCGAGGTCGCAGCGGTGAGGAACAGCAGGAGGAGCTCCGATGAGGATTAGGGCTTGGAGATGTCTTCCACGGCGGAGATCTTCAACGACGATGGCGGTGATCTGACTGAGGAAGGGGTCGTGTTGGCGGCAGGAGCTGAGGAAGAGGGCGGCGACGGCGGCGTTGGAATCTCGGATCAAGGGCGGATGGGCGGCGGCGGCGTGCTGTCGGCGGTGGCTGTCGGCGACGAGGTCGGACGGAGATGGCGGCAGAGGCGCGGCGGTGGAATTGAAGAAGAAGATGAACAGTGGCGGTTGGGAATTTTCAGCGAATTTTCGACGTTGAATTTTTTTTTTTTTTTCACTGTATTTTTCTTTTTCTTTTTTTCAACAGTGTAAATTTTCTTTTTCTTTTTCTTTTTTTTTTTTAATGGATCTGGAATAGATCTAGGGTTTGGAAGGGTTTGGAGACTGGAAAAAAATTTGGAAAAAGGAAGTTTTGAAGGGGATTGAAAACCGGTGCTCTGATACCAAAATGATGTAAAACCCACCTGGATCGCAATCACCTTCAAACAAGATTTGGTTTTCCACCCCTTGCACGGGCTTCTCACCCTAAACTCGAGAGCAAAAACTCAAGAATTTAACACAATAATTGGAGGAAAAGTTTTAATCATTCATTCAATGCCTTATTCCAATAGTTTAAGGGGCCTTATATAGGCTTTACAAAAGAGAAGTACTGGGAAATAACCGATGTGGTACTAAACGTCCACAAAATAACAAAAATAAAAGGAAAATAAATAAAGCTAAAAATATCTGCTATCAATAACGCCTGAAACAAGTCCCATCTAAAGCCATAGAAGACCAGCGCGTCGCCTCCTGAAGTATACTCGATCGAACCTGCTCCTGGGCGGTGGCATGATGTCCTCATCAATTAATACATAATATTTAGCGTCACAGAAAGAATTTGACAAATTGACAAGAAAAATAGAAGCAATCATAAATCCTCCCATTAATTAAAATTATTAGGAAAGGCGAAAAATATCGTATGGGGAATAGGAGAGGAACAGAGGGACAGGGGAGATGAGCGTAATAGGGGAAGAGAGAAGAGCAGGGGAGAGAAAGAGGAAAGCTTTTTTCTCTTTTTCTGTGTCAGTGGGTTAAGGCTTAGGTTTTCAACCCTCTGATCTGAACTGTAGATCCAATGGCCAACAACGGGGTCCGTGAATTAGTTTGGTGTGGCCAGTTCCTACACGCACACTCTCTCTTAAAATTAAAGATGTCATGACTCAGGAACTCTAGATGATTTCCATGAATGCCTAATCTCTTCTTTGGGCCAAACATATCTCCTATTTTCCGTGCTTCTTGAGGCTAAGAACAAAAGTAGTTAAAAAAAAAGAGAAGAAAATAGAAAGGGGGGGAAAAGCCCAAAGCTTGCTAGTGCATCGTATTATATCACTTGCAATATCTTTTACTAACTAGCTAGCACGCAACTATATTACAGTTTCGAGCAACAAATATTTTATCATACATAGAGGCAAGTTTGTGACATAATGGATATACGTATAAACACTGCACATCTTGCTTTGATGAGAAAAAATAATAATAAAAAAATAGAACCACAGCAGAAAGAGAGAAATTGTTAAAATATGCAATAATTAAAGAAATAGCGATTGGATTCAATCAATTGCAACCCAAATCATTAGAAAAAAAAAAAAAGAGGGTGAATTTTAAAGAACTTAAAGCTTTTAAGGGGGGGAATATATAAATAGAAAGTCCTTTTTTTTTGGTCTGGAGTTTGGGGTGGGTGGGGTGGGGGGGGGGGGGGGGGGCACATCCAAAAAAACCCAACAATAATCAAATACTATGCAATCCAATAGGCACCTAACCATCTAGTTATCTATTATAAAGAACCAGACATTATACTTTGTTCCTCCGCTCGCCTAGATTAAAAAAAAAAAAAAAAGGCTACAATGCTTTAAAAAGAAAAAAGAAAAAAAAAAATTTGCAAGCATGGATGATTAAATTTATTTGCAAACATTTAATTCATTAGCCATCTAGATACAGCATCTAGAAACACATCCAGCCACAAACACTATCAAGCCCTATAGCAATTATACCTGATCAGTAAAATGTGTACAGATGACTTAAGCTTGTTTTCTACTTGCACCCAACACTGGGTACCACTCACGCAGAACTTGTACAAGCATGTAGCATATAATACATCCTAGGGTTTTTGAGAGTGAAAACCCAACCAAAATTGTAATTTAAGGGTTCAAGGTGTCTAGATCAATGGTTTGTTGATTTATATGCTCCAAGCTATAGTTAAGCAACTAGTTACTTTCAACTGTACATTTTGTGACCGAAACTAACAATCCTAGAGTTTTGAGGGTCAAGAGGCAACCAAAACTGCAATACAAGGGTTCAAAGTGTCTAGATCATGATCAATGGTCTGGATTGTTAATTTACACGCTCAAAACCATAGATTTAAGCAACTAATTATTTTCAACCGTACATTTTTGTGACTGAAACCAACAAGCGCTTCATTTTTGGTTTCTCAGCACTACAAATGGTGCGATCAAGATGAGTGAAGAGGATTTTCAATTTAGATCAGCCCATCTTCAATTGAATTGGAAGAATTTGGCCCCAAATCCTATCAAAAGGAGCAAATCTCGTGCATCTGGAAGCCATTGAGTTTACATATGTTGAAGTACCATGAATACCAGCAAGTATATGCTCCATTTCTAGGAAGGTCATGTAACCTTTATCATTTTATACATCCTAGAGTGGGTTTTTGATGTCATGAGGCAGAAAAAATTGCAATACAAGGGCTCAAAGTGTCTACATCATGATCAACAGTATGGAGTGTTAACTTATATGCTTCAATCCATAGATTTAAGCAACTAGTTACTTTCAAACGTGCATTTTGTGACTAAATCTGACAACCACTTCATTTTTGTTTTTAAGCACTAAAATCGTGTGGATCAAGATGAAATAGACTTTCAATTTCGATAGTCCATCATTGAGTTTGAATGGGAAGATTCGACTTCCAATCCTTTCAAAAGGAGCAAGTCTCGTGCATTGGCTAAGGGAACACCCTACGAGCCATTGAATTTACATATTGAAGCACTGTGAATACCAACAAGTATATGCTCCATGTCTAGGAAGGCTATTATGCTCCAAACCATATATTTGAGCAACTAGTAACTTTAGACCGTATGTTTTGTCCGAAAACTAACAATCACTTCATTTTTTTTGTTTTAAAGACACTAAAGACGGTGGAGATCAAAATGAACAAAGGGGATTAGACACTTGGATAGTCAATTGTTGAATCTGAAAGGGATGATTTGGTTCCAAACCTTCCAAAAGGAGCAAGTCTGCACATCTTGCAAGCTATTGAATTTACAAGCTAAAGTGCCATAAACATAAGCACGTATATGCTCCATTTCTACGAAGCCTATTATGCAACTGTATTATCTAATATATTCTAGACTAGAGAGTCACGAGGCAACTAGTTATGAAGGTTGCAACTACCACCAGAACACCTTCCTTTGGCCATTATAAATTGCAAATTTTAATCTAAAATTTAGATAATAGTCATTAGATAGATAATTGTAGAACTTACACTAAGGCAAGACATGTGGCAAAGACCAATGATTCTTATTTTAATTCATAATCACTATTTTAATGGTAGAACTTGGTAGAAAGAAAGAAGATAAATAGATAGATATATGAAAGGATATATAATAGCCATTAGATAGACAAAACTGATATAGAGAAAGGAGAAATTTAGGATTATCAATTCAAGTAAGGGACTTAAAGGATGGTTTAAACTCCATTATATTTCCAAAGAAACACAAGGTGTCATAAAGCAACAATGTCGAAACATCTAATAAACTTGGACCGATAAGGATCAATTATAAATGATATTCTACCACATCTGGGGGCAAACATTCTGTTAAGAATTTGTTAGTTTGCTTATAGTTGCCCCGTGATGGATTTCTCACTTGGTGTCGTCAAACAAAATGGAACTAAGCAACATACTTTTCTGAATGCTAATTTGATAGGAGCTCAGCCAGACAATGGAGTTCAAATATGAAGAACCTCTATTATGGGGCTTTTTAGGTCTGCTTGCACTCCACCGTGTGATGAATTTCTTTGTGTGGCGTAGCTAAGTTATCCATGGTCATGACGAAGTATAGATAAAGCATGCATGGATTAGCACACAATAATCATATAACGAGAAAGAGGGTCATCCAAAGAAAGAAACTTTGCTAACGGTTAAAGGTAAATGAATAGTCCAATAAAAAGCCCATCAAGACATTTGCAAAGACAAAACCAATTTTCTGTCTGATATTGGCTTAGGAGAATCATTTTCTTAACACAAACAGAGTCCATTATACAAGTTGCATCAGAAAGTTCCGAGAGAAATATACAAAATGCTCAGTCGTAGGGTCTAAGCAAGCAGAAACTTGTTTTGTGATACAAGAGGTAGTTTACCACAGTAGTTATTATTACTTCCACCAAGTTCCAAAGACGGATTTTTCCCAAAATTGGTGGCGAATACTTTGAAGGTTTAGTCAACTTCCTGATTATCTTGCGCATGGACGGGGAGCTAGGAGTTTAAAGGGGGTCGATTAGCTTAAATAAATGTTGACATTTTAAGCTATTACATGAAAATTTCTGCAGAACCTTTACATGAGAATTTCCTTCAATCCATTTTTTTAATCTTATCTTCTTTTATTCATCTAAATTGTTTCTCAACTTAATTTGGCTAGAAAACTAGTTGATTTCTTTGGGCCTATGATAAATCTTCTAACTCAAGTAACTGAGGAAGCAGCACCGAGAATACAATTCTGTAAAAGAATAAATGATCTTTAAGCAACCGTGTGTGGGTAAGCTTTCCATTTGTTCCCCATAGAAAATATTGTCTTACTACTTTTAGACTCTATCATTGTCAAAAGAAAATTGGAGGAATGCTCCCTTGCATGAGTGATGAGCTTAATCAGCATGAGAAAATAGGTCCAACTGTCTTGCCAATCGGCCTACATTTAATGAAAAGTCCCTCTCTTGCTTATTAACCTGTCTCAGCAAGGAATTCCGACTAGTTCATAGAGACTTCAGTTTGACACCACATCATACAACTTGGTCAATTATTTCCTGGATCTTTCTGGATTCTGTTGCACTCAATAGCCAACCCCACGTATTGATGGGGGAAGAATTTAGATGAGCAGGATTTTAAAGATCCCAGGATATGATGTTTTTTTAAGGGCCACGTCATCATTGGAACTCATTATCGCATGTTCCCTATTAAAAGCTAACCATCCAATATATAGAGTCAAGATGGACCTTAAATTCAATACTTTGATAATTTTGTTACTCTGGTTACATTTAGAATGAAAAGTTAAACACATGATGTGACTCCTTTAAATCCATAAAATGCTTTCATACTGTAAATCATAATTTATCTTCACTAAGAAAAATGGTTCGTGGAAATCACACATTGGTATGCATGTTGATCACTCCCTTTTCCATAAAACTTGGGGCCAACTATGACTGCAATTATATACTGAGAAGGCTCCATGGAAAATTTGACAAATTTAATAATGGATTGTCAGCTTCTTTCAACCCTAAGTTAATTCGAATGGCAAGTTTCTAGCCAAGGAAACTATGTATAAGAGAGGGCTTTTCCACAAACATACTAGGCTAGTTAGCACCTTGCTAATGTACTTGTTTAAACTAGTAGAAGACCACGGAGAAAACAAACAAAATTCTCCAAGAGTCCAGAAATGAGAAGATATAAAGAGGAAAAAGATTTCATATAGGAATTTATTTTCGATGCGATATATAAAGCCAACAAGCCAAATGAAAGAATATTCCCGAATAAATTGTGAAATGCATGCTGCAAGTGTGCATGCTAAACGTGTGCAACTGCTTCATAAATGCATGCCTTCATTTGCTCCTAGACTACATTATGCCTCGGAGATGAAAGTCATTCTCATTTCCTGCTTCAGATACCATGTGACAACTTTTGTCTTCACCCTTTCCTAGCCTAGGGGAATCTGCTGGGTTACTCCTTGGGTTGACCTTTAACTGGATGACCAAGAAAGGACTGGCTATCGTCCAGCCAACTGAACTTCAACATTTTGTGGCAAGGCATCTCGAGGTCATTGTTGAATTTGCTAGGAATCTGGTATCAAGTAGAGCATCCATGTCTTGATAGACTGTAAACGTGTGCAACTGCTTCATAAATGCATGCCTTCACTTGCTCATAGGCTACATTATGCCTCGGAGATGAAAGTCATTCTCATTTCCTGCTTCAGATTCCATGTGACAACTTTTGTCTTCACCCTTTCCTAGCCTAGGGGATCTGCTGGGTTACTCCTTGGGTTGACCTTTAACTGGATGACCAAGAAAGTACTGGCTCCCGTCCAGCCAGCTGGACTTCAACATTTTGAGGCAAGGCATTTCGAGGTCATTGTTGAATTTGCTAGGAATCTGGCATCAAGTAGAGCATTCATGTCTTTATAGACAGTAAATATAAAGTACACCTGATTCCTTCTCTGTA
Organism: Agave tequilana; assembly: GCA_038442645.1. Classification (NCBI taxonomy): domain Eukaryota; kingdom Viridiplantae; phylum Streptophyta; class Magnoliopsida; order Asparagales; family Asparagaceae; genus Agave; species Agave tequilana. The sequence continues at coordinate 42,753 of JAVJIF010010948.1, read as the reverse complement.
GCTTTTTTTTTTACTCTCAGTCATGCTACATAAAGGACCTCGTTTTGATGCAAAAATGATTGGGTGATACTGTTGAATGCATCTCCTGTGATGTAAACAATAAAAAACTATTTTACCATGTCTGAATGCGTAAACAAGTTTGTCAATTAGCTTAAAAGATTTATTCTTCATGACTCTCACGTGTTTCCTACTTTGGTTTTTCTTTATGCCTTCAGAAATTATTCAATTCAAGCTAAATTTTTATCAGAGTTCAGGGATCCACACTCAATGTGACACATAATGTGATGTTCATGCCCCGTGCATCCTGCCATTGTTCTATTAGTTGCATGACAGGCAAGAAACTCATGCAATGAAAATATGAATTCGATGAATCACATCAGTAGATAACTGGAAGCAAAATAATTGAAATTTTCACGTTCAAGTATTTATCTTTTTTGGATTTGCATACCAGATATGATGAATGGATCAAGGCAAGATATGGTGTTTGCTAATTATGAGAAGTGGGACCCAACAGGGATTAATGGAGAAAAAGGATACATGTAGGCCAACACAAAATTTCGGAATAAACACCCTGATTTTATTGTTTTATAGCTATAATAGCATCGGAGAATCCTTTTTTTAGATCGAATCTGACATGTTGCAGAGTGAAATTACATGATGCAATTTTCACAAATAGTTATAACAAAAGAGGAGACTCCCGAATCCTCGATAACTAAAAGAATACATCTAGGGATTTTATTTTTCATTTGACGGCTATCAGAAACAGCTTTCAAAAAGCCTATCAAGTATCCCAACTTAGTCGAGATTTGATAGGAATAGCCCTTCTACCAAGTTCAGCTATGAAGATGTAAAAGTCAATGCATCATAGTTCAAATCGATAATTGACAACCAGAACATTCTAAGAAATTTTCGCATTAAAGAGCTCATTTTAGCTTTCGAATAAAAGAATATTTTCGAAAACTCCAAGTTTAGCTGGAGCACCAGACATTACATGATGCAACTGTCACATAATGGTTATGGATCAAGAGTAACACCATAACGCAAGGCAACTAAAAGAATACCTCACAATAGAATTCAAAAGGTATATTCCTTTGTGTGGTGGAGATTTTCCGCCGCGAGCGATCGGACGATCGATCCACACCACAAGAGAGAGTAGGAAATTGGGGAGTGCGTGAGTAAAAATAATGCACATCGCAGGAAAAAAGAGAACAAGATTTTTACGTGGAAACCAAAATTAGGAAAAAAATCACAGGGAGAAGGAGAAGAGTCCACTATCATCCATTGATTATAAGATTAAAGGGATTGTATGCCAGAGTATTAGTGCTAGGCTTCTTTTAAAAAGAAAAAAAGAGCATCCCCTCCTCTCGTTGTAGGTCATTTATACTTGATCTAATCTACGTGCATGGAGACGGATGGTATGAGCGTGATCCTCGTAACCGCATGATCTGCAATTGTTGATTTATTGTAACGGTCGTGATAATTAGCACTAAAGTGTTGGAATTACATGTAGAGAAATCTGCCTCTGTCCATAACTGTCCCGGTTGGAGGGCGTTCCAAGTTATGAATGTGGAGAAAAATCAAGTTGCGTAACTGAGGGTGGAGATCAGGGATGATCTGTTATCGTGGTGTAATTGAAGTGGAGATCATGAATGATCTGCTGTCGTTGTTGTCTTGTACAGAGCTAAAGTCTCTGAAATGAGAGGAGCCCCTGGATGGCTGAGAGCATTCGAGTTACCAGTATGTCCTCGGTAAGAAAAGCGACTTCTGAAATGGCTCCGGAACGACGGAGGCTCCTGATTGCTAGGACACGTGTCAACATCATGTGGGGGGCAAATTTTCACCACTAGAGATGCCCCCGCTCTTCCGCTTGTCGGAGCCTGCGGAAGATAAGTCAGAAGAGCGGAGTTGGTAAGAGATTTTTTTATGCCTTAAGCTCGTCTGTCTTGCCGAGTCGCCATGCATCCTTTTCTTTTCATCAGATGAAAAAAGGAAAGGTGGAGAGAATGGTGATCGAGTCCCAGTTGTTTGGGAGTCTGGTTGACGCAATATGTCAGTCTTTGTGATGAGCCTATCACAAAACATCAGTCTTTGTGACATGGCTCTGCCACCGGGGTAATCTTTTGGTGTCCCGCTTCGATTGGAGCTGATGATGTGATTTCAAGTCGCCCGATTTTTTAGGGAGTGAGGATCATTCTAAGGGATCTGACCCTCCCTCCATATGAGGTGTACTAGGGAGGAAGAGAGGAAGCGTTTAGGTCGGATGTGCTGGTGAATTGCTTCTCACTCCAAAACCTATCCTCTTCCTCAGAACACCGCAGCAAGAAATGTTATTGTCTCCTTCTGGTGTGTTTTGTCGGAGTCTGTCTAGTTGGACGTAGCCACCTCGCTCTTGGAGGGCTTCTTGGGAATCGACGCAGTGAGTGGTGTTGGCCTGACTTGGAGGCGTGTGAGTTATTGTCGAGGCATATAATTACCTGCTCATGAGCCATAGCGCTAGCAATGATGGAAGATTGCCCCCGAAAGATATCCGCCAATGAACAAATCTTTGTTGTTCTTAAATCAAGGGTCTGTAAATGGTGGTGCTCTTTTCAAAAGGTAAACACAATAATTTCACGTATTCCATTTGTCAAATATAATGACATAATGAAACTTAATGAAATGTAAATACATATATTTCGTAATAGAAATGACTGAGTCATGTTTAGAACTTGCTTGGTTTGTATTATGGAATGACCATACCCCTTTGGAGGCCTAACTTCCAGATAACAAGAATATGATGTGTCTACTTTACCGTCTCAGAATGGTGCCTCCATCTCTAAGTGTACAGATATTGAGCTCTAAGTGAAGTGAGAACTTCAGTCGTGGAGATGGACTGGGTCGTTTGGTTGGCTGCCCAACTGGGAGGGGCCCAGCCAAGGGGAACCCTGAAACTAATATTGGTGTTATCATTCTCGAGTGGGGCTTTCTCATCTCGGAACACACGCGCATAGGATTCCGACTGAGGGGATCCCTCAGCTACAGAGCTGGGCAGGTAGTTAATTGGAGATAAGCCTTCCGCAGGGCAATTGCCCAATTGAGGATGACCCTTAGGAACCCAGAGATAAGTGTTTGCACTATGATTCTCAAGTGGGGCTTCCCTTCTCAGAACACAAACTTCCAGTTGCCTTTCGGGATGAACCTTTCAGACGGTAATTGTCGATTGGGGATGAGCCTAGCAGTTGTCCAGTTGAGGATGAACCTTCTAATGGTAGTTGCCCAACTGGAGATGAGCCTTAAGGGTGGCAGTTGTCTAATTGGAGAAGAGCCTTCCGGAGGAAAATTGCCCAATCAGGGATGAGCCAGATAGTGCCTGGAGGCAGATGCTTGTGTAATCATTCTTGAGTAGAGGCTTTCCTCCTCTGAACACTAAGATGGAGGTCTCTGAGTGAGAGGAGCTTTCAGCTATAGAGTTGGACTGGCAGTGGCCTGATTAGAGAGGAGACGAGGTCCCGGAGATGAATACTTGTATTATCGTTCTCGAGTGGGGGCTTCCCTCCTCGAACACGCAAGTAGAGGTCTCCGGGAAAGGCGCTTGTGAATAAGCCGCATGGAGGCTGGTGAGCGGATTAGCAGATCCTGCGAAGGATGTAGGGAGCCAGGAGTCGAATGTTGATGTTGTAAATCTCGAGTAGGGGAATCCCTCCTCAGATATGCAATCACAGTACAGCAGAGAGAGCTCGATGGCCGACTGGGAGCCGATGAGAGGTTCCACGGATCCTGAGAAGAGTGTTGGGAAACTATTAGGAGTCAGAAAGTATTTTTATTAAATAATTTTAATAAAATATATGAAAATTGAAATGAGATACAGGAAGTATTATTCGTTCGAGAAACTTCTATGTTCTTATTTGTAGAGTTGGTGTTAGTCAACAGCTCAGAACTGAGTGACGATGTATTGTCATCGAGCCAGAGCCACAGGGTCTCCTGTTGTCTTTCTATCTCGGAGGAAGCTCCAGGCGTAAGGACGTATGCCTGAAGATATCCTTACCAGACAAGGCCTTTGAGATTCTTGCAGAGGACCGGTATTGGGAAGTCTAGTGTCCCTTGTGATCATGGAGGGAGCAATCTTTCGGTCTGAGACGAGCAGGATCGTGTAGCTTCACTTCCGAACATTTCACCCAGAGTTTGCCCTTATTGGCTTCGAAGACATCCTGGATCGGGAGCTTCAGCAGGGTGAAGTTGTCGTGCACCCCATAAGTTCGGAGTGGATTCTATTGGTGGTCTAGGAATGGTTGCTTCTTGAAAGCACCATGCTCGCGACCTTAGTTGTCGATGGATAAGTCTCCGTATAACGCTGTGATTTTGCTCCGTTGTCACCGTGGTAGAAAGATTGATTTGGCGGAGATTTCCATTGCTTCCTCCAACTGGATGTACGTTGGGCTCGACAAGACCCAGTGTTCTAAATATCCCCGATATTGCGCCGATATTGCGCCGATATTGCGTTTACGGCACCTAACCGCAATGATTTGCACATCCAAACCGATATAGCGTTTTTCATCCAAAATCGCCGATAAATAGGCATGGACCCGATATATCGGCCGCAATTTCAGCGATTTTGGACCCGATATAGCGTTTTACACCCAATTTCTAGGTTAGGCATTTGGTTAATTCGAGTGATGTAGCAATGTGACATTTTTGAAGATTCTACACTTGGATAGTGATTATGGATTCATAGACTTAATGCAAATTATCGAGTTAAGTATATCTTAAACATATAAGTATGATGTTTTATGTAGATTTATATAATTTATGCATATATTATCTTATTGAAATGCAATTTAAGACAAGAAGATATGTATATTTACAGTCCGATTTTGACATCCAATTTTGAAAATATCCCCGATATATCCCCATCTCTGATAAATTTTTCCAGCTGATGTAGCCGTTGCGGCGCCATTTAGAACACTGACAAGACCTCGTTCCAACGGGTGACATTGTACTTCATCAGATGCTTGTACAGCGGATAGGTAACTTGTAGCCAGTTGATGAACACGAGAGCGGAGGCGTCCTCACTACAGTTGTGTATTTTGACTAGCTGATTTTGAAAGTAGCCAATGTACGCCTTAAGGCTGTCGGAGATCTCAACTTGACGGAGAAGAGATGATGGTTGTTCTACTTGAACTCCTGGTGGAAGAGTACTCAGGGAAGGAAAAACTTGGTGAGATCCTCGAAGTCGTGGATCGAGCGTGGCGGAAGAGAGTAAAAACAATCGGAGGCTATTCGGCACAAGATAGAGTCATTTCTGGCATGAACCACCATCTTGTCCTGATACTAGCAAAGGTGTTGGACAGGGTTGCTCCGACAGGAGTAGCAATCAAATGTCAAAATCGTGAACTTCTTGGAAAATTCACGTTCCAATATGTCCTCAGAGAATGGAGAGTTGGATGCATCAGTGGTGATGGCTCTGAGTCTGTCGTGATAAGGCACTCTTGCTTCTTCGACTCGCTTTTGTGCAAGCTTGTCGAGATCTTGAACATAAACAAACTCCTTTACATTTCTTCAAGAGTGATCATGTTGATCTCTCGTGCGGGGACGAGATGAACTCGACATGCCGTTAGATCGTTCCAAAGGAGTAAGGGAAGCTGTTCTGCGATGCCTCTGACTCAGAAAGTGCTAACCATCTTGGGCCTCCATAGCAGTGGGACTTTCTGGCGATGGAGGCGGCCCTTAGGTGTTTTGAAGGGTCGTGATCTGGGTGAGGAGCTGGTCATTTACACGCTTCAACTCCTGTTCACAGGCCGCGTTTTCTCGATCATGCGCCACTTGCTCCCGCTCGCAATCGAATAAAACCTGTTGCTTCGCCATCTCCTCCTTCGTGTCAGCGAGCATTTGGAGTTGGGTTCGTACGTTGATGGTGGGTGGATATTACCGGCTGCCCTCGGTGAAGGTGTGGAGACAATTTCTTCCACGATGAGGCTGAGATTGAAGTCGCTAGGGGAAATGATGCCCCAGCGATAACAATGGATTTGCCCTTGGAGGTCCCGTTGCGGTCGGCTGCATCTTCGGGGTCATAGCTCGTGGAGACACTTTTTGAAGATAGGTCTGGTAGGGAGAGATGTGCGTGTCGGGACTCAGATCTCAATGAAAGCAATAGTTTGTGGTAGAGATTTTTCGCTACGAGCGATCGGACAGTCAATCCACACCACAAGCGAGAGTAGAAAATTTAAGATTGTGTGAGTAAAAATAATAAACAGCATATAAAAATAGAGACATAAGATTTTTACGTGGAGACCCAAATTGGGAAAAAAAACCACGGGGAGGAGAAGAATCCGCTATCATCCACTGATTACAGGATTTTACAAGGATTGTATGCCAGAGTCATAGTGCTAGGCTTTTGAAAAACAAATAAAAGAGCATCCCCTCCTCTCACTGGAGGAAAAGATCTATTTATACTTGATCCGATCTGCGTACATAAAAGCGGATGGTGCGAGCATGATCCTCGTAACCGCATGATCTGCACTGTTGATTTGTTGTAACGATCATGATAATTGGCGCTTGATTGTTGCGATTGCATGCAAAGAAATTCGTCTTTGTCTATAATTGCCCAGGTTGGAGGGCGTTCCATGTTATAAATGTGGAGGAAGATCAGGCTATGTAACTAACGATGAAGATCAGGGATGATTTGTTGTCATTGTGCAATTGAAGATGGATATGAGAGATGATCAGTTGCCATGGTTGTCTTGTGTGGAGTTGTAGTCTCCAGAAGGGGGAGCTAAGGGATGGTTAAGAGCGTTGGAGCTGCCGGGCTTGGAAGCATCCTCAGGGAGAAAAGCGGCTTCTGGAATAGCTCCGGAGTGACGGAGGTTCCTAGTTGCTATGACACGTGTCATTATCCTGTAAGGGTCAATTTTGACCACTACACTTTGAAAAGCTATGGATGAGTTTTTCAGAAAACAAAGAAGCATTTAAATTCAAGTCTATATGAGAGGGGAAATACCATTTTACTAAAGCTCTTCTGCTAAATAACAAACATCACTATGGAGACAACATAAATTTGCATATCTAAAGATTATTTCACCTGAAAGGACTGTCACAACTTTACAAAGGATATCTCCAACTTGTCTTGGGAGACGGCTAGTAAAGCAACAAAGTTATTTAGGATGCTTATACTAAGTTCCATAGTTCTCTTTTTTTTTTCCCTTCCAGTCAAAAGAATGTGTTCTTTTCACACTTCTAACCATTTAAAAAAAGGTATTGCAGTTATTTTGGAAACAATTAGGGAATGCATTTTGTTTGCTTTTGACTTTTGTGTATCAGAGTTGAATGCACTTCCTTGTAGCAAATTTATCATTTTTTTCTCTATTTTTTTCTCTTTCTTCTAGATGTTTTCCCATGTCCAAGAGATTTCAGAGAACACCACCCACTAGCCACTTAGGATTGTGGCAATCCCCTCTCTTGCCCATAGGTTAGATAAGAAACTAGAACTAATTATGAGGGTTGATGTCAGGTTGAGAGCCCGTCTCGTCAGATCTTTTGTGGAGCCTTGCTCCACAACCAACCCCATCTTGACGGTGAAGGCTTAGATGATGATGAGTTATTATAAAAACAATCAGAATTTTAAAAGAAAATAACAGAGAGAGTTGATGAGTCCTCTCTTTATACTTTTATTTATAGGAAAATATAATTACAACTCATAATACAAGTAAGACTCCTAATAATATATAACAATATGACTCATAATTGGGTAACTACAATATGACTTTTAATTAGATAACTAACTAATCAAAGAGTTTAACAGTCCCCCTCGGGTTGGAGCATTGATATCAATCATGCCCAGTTTGTTACAAAGATTAGTAAAACATTTTCTAAACAAAGTTTGTTTAAACAAAAAAACAAGTAAAATTTCTAATTTTGATGTCAATCTACTAAATCAATGATGTTAGAGTCGAACCAAGCACTGAATTAGAATCGAACCAAGCACTTGGACAAAAGACTACACGAAAGGTTATGTTCATCTCCTTAAATAGAATTAAGATTTTATAGATTCCCTAACTCAATAGAAGTGGAGGTTTTGGGAGACCCTCCAACTCAGTAAAAGTGGAGGCTTTGAGAGATCCTCAAACTTAATAAAAAATGAGAACTTCCTATAGCAGAAACAACAATTCAAGAAATTTGAACCAACAGTAGTAGATGAAGGATAAGATGATTACAGCAGAGAAGTAGTCAAACATAAAAAATAGCCAACTAGTAGTAGTTACAGAAAATGTCAACAATTCATGTTGTAGAAGTTCAGACAGAATAATGGTAGAGGATCAGATCGGTATATCGGATGCACAACAGAATATAGCAATCACAGCAGAACCTTAGAAAGCATAGCAGGGCCTCGACAAAACCTATCGCACGCAAACAAGGTAGCAAGGATGTTAGGGAAGAACAGAGGTAGTATAGATTGCAGAATAAGGCAGCAACAGTTAGTGGTGGAAAGCAGTAAAAATAGGTGACAATTGACGATAATTAGGGTTTTAGATCATGGAGAAATCTAAGATTTTGAAACTTGAAGACATCTAGTTTTTTTATGAAGAAAATAGTCGAATACCTTTTTTTAATGAACACTACCCGGCACTGTTCATGAACAATACCGCCGCGGAACTATAACCTTTTCCGTGGCAAAGGCAAGAAAAGGCTAGGATTATGTTTTTGCTCTGTAGAATTTTAGAAGAAAAGATCTAAGCGAGTTAATGAGTCATCTTTTATACTCTTATTTATTGGCAAATACAATTACAATTCATAATACAAATAAAACTCCTAATAACATATAGTAACATGACTCATAATTGGGAAAGTACGATGACTCTTAATTGGATAAGTACTCAAAGAGTTTAACAGAAACAAATCAGCTTTGAAGTTGGGAATCTAACCTTGTCCCCGGTTGAGATTACACGACGTCTCTAGAATCTAATGATTCAAACAATTAGGACTCGTAACTTTTATTATTTTATTGGTATCAAAAATTCCTTGATTAGAATCCCAGTCAAGGTTTCATAATCACGGTTCAAAGACTCGGCCAAGTCGGAGACGAGTTGGCCGAGTCGTATCCGTCTCGGCCCGCTCCGAGACGAGTCCGAGTCACGAGTCAGTGAACTCAACTCAGAGACTGACTCGGCCGAGAATCGGAGTTGACTCGATTGACTCGACACATGATGATTTTGTGTCTCATTGCAATTCAATGTGAAAATAACTACATTAGCATGTATTTATGAATGTAGTTTGTGCAATTTACTATATTGTGCATATATTTTGATATGCTTATACCGACGACGCGTGTATTTATTCTTTCACTTTATGTTTAGCGTGCTAGGTGATATATTTTGGACATGTGATACATGAATGCAGATGTCTACAATTTTTTAAGATTTGTCGTAATTTTTTAAGATTTTTTTAGCTTTCTTTGTAGAATTTTGCGCGTATCGCCCGATACCGATCCGAGTCGCCGAGACCGATCCGTCTCAGTGCCCGCCGAGTCGGCGGCCGAGACCGCGACTGTGAACCATGCAGCAGGACAATTGATCCTCACTGTGTATGGGAACCAATATCCTGTACCCAAATTATTTGGAAAGACATAAGCAAAAAAATTGGGTTCTCACGTATAATCCTCTACCATCCCAATGTTGCCTATACTCTTCTTTTTCCTTTTTGCTAGTTTCACCTATATTATTTATTCTCAGCTCATGTCCTATGTCTTTTTCGCCTTCTGTACCAATCAAATGGAAGTTTTTGATTCAGTACTTTCTTATGTTTAGCAACTAATGACCTAACAGTGCTGAGGGGTGTAATACACTCTATTAGACATTTGTCAATGAAATTAAGAAAGTAGATTACAGCAGTGATCTCAAAACTGGAGAGGGCTTGCAATTTAAACAAGGCAATAAACTTGCTTTTTACAAAACTTGGTATGTATGCATGCATATTTATGGCAACCAAGAATAACATGTCCTAAATGGTATAAATGGACATGATAAACAGTGCTAATGCATGTTAATCATTCTCAGAAGCTCAATATCTGGTTCAGTGGTGATTATAAATGTCACTAGCAACTATCTAGTATAAACCATTTATTTCTTAAAAACTATAGGACAGAACTAGTTCCCATCAATTTTATTCTTCAGAAAACTCCTCCCATGGAAGTCACACAATGGAATAAAATAAGATATGAAAACTGAACTTACAACTGCAACCACAAGTTCTCCAGGGGACAGTGCCAGGCCAAAGCATAGATCTGATACTTGTGAGAGCTGCAATTAGTTTCAAAGTACATCAAAAAGATGAGGGGAGAAAAGGGAGGAGGGAGAGTGTTGGAAGCATTATGTCATACATTGATTGAATTTTTAAGCCCAGGAAAGCTCAAAGGGAAAGGAGTTTCACAGAGTGAGCTCCCACGCAACACCCAGCTCCGCACAGAATTATCCTATTATTAAAAGAAAAAAGTGATTATCTCACAAAAAAGTCCCCAATACCTGCAGAATATAACTTAAAAAAGAACAAAGAGAAATGTGATATTTATAGATCAATTATCCCTATTAAGAAAACCTCATAAAATGGTAATGCAGTATTTATTACCATCAATTATTCATTGATGGCACTGCTTGTAGACCAAGGTTTTGACTGAGCTAATGCATGCATGATGCAACATTTAATAAAATTCTCAATTCATGCTAATAGATGTATGGTGTAAATAACTATGAGCCCTCCAATATGCAGTTAGCTGAAATCCAGGGTGGCAAAGGGGAGTAAATCTAACAGTTTACGCTGTGATGGGTTTTGGATTAACAATATATATCAAGCAAACTTGACTTGCCACTCCCCCCTAATGTAGGCCTTTAGGCCACAGTGCTATGTGGAAAGGCCTATTGGTAAACACGACTCGCTTGGAAAGGCGGAACAATGGGGGAGAAATAAACATATTTTAAAATGCCGATAACAAGGTTTGAACCCAAAATCTCTTGAGAGGTTACAGTTCTTGTACCATGTCATGAACCACTTTACCCAAGAGCTTAAGCTAATGGGTTGTGTACTAAGGTATATCAAATAATTTCAACAAGTTGCATCAGCCAGTACTCTTCAAATACTACTGTAAGAGCAAAAGTGATGAGTCACAGAATAGAAACCCAAGGTTTTGACAAATGCTCTCTAGGGGTGGCAATTGGGTTGGATCTGGTTAGCTTTGACCCTATCCACTTATGGTTGACCTGAACCTTCACCCGACTATCAATCGATTGAACAGTTCTCACTCTACCTCGATCCGCTGGTAAGCAGGTTTGGCCAACCAAATTATGAAATGGGTCAAATCAAATCGGACCAGTTAGCACAAAAAGTTTTCAAAAGAACATTTAAATCCAGCTAAGCTCAAATTTTCAATTTTTTTAAAAAGCATTCAGATCGAATTTAGTATAACATGTACCACGCTTAGTTTATAATTTGATCACGAGCAAAATTAAGGTTTTTTCATCAATCAATACCTACAATGGATGGGGATAATTTCCAAAGACCAAAACAAGAGTAACTACATAAAAATTTCACACCAGTACTAGCGTCAAACAAGAAATCTTCAGGAGGAAATATAGTAAATCCTACATCTCGCCACCTTTAAATTTTTACCAATTTTGAACCGAGTTTCCACAAATCAAATTTAAACAAAACTACTATTGGACCCCTTGAAATCGCCCTCAAATCTAACACATCTACCTCCAAAACACCAGAAATTAGCCAAAAAGATCCTCCAAAAAAAACCCATAACAACAATTTCAAAACAAATTTGAAAAGATAAAGCATAACAACATCGATCCTCTTTCAGATTGAGGATCAAGTCGTGGGTTGGCTTCTTTTGTTTAGATCAAGGGGGAGATCCAATCATGTTCTTGAGTTATAAGAGAGAGAGAGAGAGAGAGAGAGAGAGAGAGAGAGAGATTGCTTCACACTTCAAAAGAGAAAGTGTGGGGTCGGTATGGAGCATCTGGAAGAGTTTAGGGTTTGGCAATTGGTTCATGTATCTAAGTACTTATTAAAGTGGTTTACAGAAAAGCAATTCCAAAACTTGTCGAAGTTGACGGTGCGAGAATCTGAGTTTGTTTAATCTTGAATATAAGATCATGGATTCGAATCTTACAAATACCTCAGGATATACAAACATTTTCGGTAACAAAATTTTTAATCTTGACACCCCAACCCAACATGTTTATTAACCAGGTTATGTTTTACCGGATTTTGACCCATAACCGTGTATGCTTGAACCATACCAAGAACAAAAGAAAGATTGAGAAGAGTTAGTTTTTTTTTTTTGTAATTGATTCCCAAAGCTATTTAATTTATTAGGTCAATTATAAAAAGGCAATTCTAAGACTTTCCAAAGTTGACAAATAGATTAGTCAATATGAGGATTTAATCTTGAGTGCAAGATCATGGGTTCGAATCTTACATATGTCTCAATCTACTTTAAGTTTGAATCTTACATGTGTCATGATATCAAAACATTTTAGATAACTAGATTTCTAATCGGCCCAAATCGGGTTAGCCAAGACCCATGACACTAACCTAAACCATTTACTCATCAGGTTATGCTTTACTGGATTGCAACCCATATCCATTTACCGGTAATTGCGGGACAAGTTTAGTAGATTGTCATCCCCATATCACTTGATAATTTAAAACCTAAAAGAAAGGCAACTCCCACAATTCCCCCCCCCCCCCCACCCGAAAAAAAAAAAAACCCCACAACAGGAATATAAATATTTGCCCCAAATCACTTAATCTATCAATCAACCTTTTGAGCGGTCTTATATTTGTTCTTGTCGTCTCACTAAGTCCTTCTTCCTTTGTTTTCCATCCTTATTTTTCCTATTCTGAGTTTAAACTTTTAGATCAAACATGACACCCATCATCCCATTTCACAAAAAAAAAACATATAGATTTTTTTGTTAAAGGTCACATTCCTTTTCTACAAAAGAAAAGAAGGATCACTTTTGGTGTAGTTTTATAAAAAGAATGCTGTATGCATAAAAGGTGATCCAATATGTAGTAAAAATTTACAAGGTATCTTTACAAGGCTAACCAGTTGCAGAAGATCTATGTGATTCATGAAAAGCCAGTGAAAAAGCAAAGAGAAAAGAACATGTCGTATCTTCTATATAACACATGACATATCTTCGAGAAAAGAACCAGTCTGTGTATGTCACCAAATTAGGCATCATAAATAACCTACAGCTAGCAACGCTCGGAAGAGCTAAAGTATAATTGAAAAGTTTGATGTTAGCTTAACATGATCAAACACATTTAGTAAGTTTCCACGACACTGTATGAAAAAGGAAAAAAAAATAATAGTAATAAGCAATTAATGACAATTGAAAGGAATGACTATGACTTATAATTTATTACACATGCAACAGGACACACAATCACATTTTGTCCGATAACAGGGTAAATGAGCACATTAATGGTGGATACACTAGTGTATAGTTACAGTGATGTAAAATTGTCCTGATGCAATCAGCATACTCAATACAAGGACCTCATCACCTTCCTTTCTGGCGGTCCTAGAGAGATCAAACAGAGAAAAAATACACAGGAAGCAAGTGAAGGCAAAGAAGGGCACAATTCTTTGCTCATGCACACAATGCGACTTAGCTAGTTCAAAATAGAACCCAGATAGGAACCTCCATGTTGCTTAAGAACTTAATATGCAATGCATTTTGGCATTAAAACAGATACTGATGAAGGTAAGGAGCAACTTGTAGTGGGTCATATGGTTGCTTTCGGCGTTGTGGTTGAGCACAGTAAGAAACAGAGATGAGCTTGCTAGGACTATGTTGAGATAAGGTGCACGCTGCAAACATGACTAATATTAGGATCTTGAAGACACAAACCACATCTAATCTAAAATATCAGGCACTATCGTCACTAATATTCCATATAGGCAACCAGCACAATCAACCTCCTATAGCTGACCACTCCAACATTCTGAATGTTAAACCCCAAAGCCAAAGTGCTCACCAACCATATCATCTCACCTAATGTCAACAAAAGTAAAGCAAAAGAAGAGTACATGAATTCACAAAGAACTGCAGAATAAATTAGAAGAAAGAAAAGAAAGAGAAAAAAGGTACGTTCAAATATCTGTGTGATACAAAAAGTATGCCCAAAATTATCTAGATATGTGTAGCAATATCACTCATGATGTATTCCAATATCTCCTGAGTACATGAATTCACAAAGAACTGCAGAATAAATTAGAAGAAGAAAGAAAAGAAAGAGAAAAAAGGTACGTTCAAATATCTGTGTCATACAAAAAGTACGCCCAAAATTATCTAGATCTATGTAGCAATATCACCCATGATGTATTCCAATATCTCCTGGTGGGATGATCGCGGGGGGGGGGGGTGTGTTCAAAAAACATCATGACAACAGTAAACAATTGAAAGTTAATTTACCTGGCTACAGCTGTATAAACAACTAGCATCAAAAACCCAAGCTAGACCTGTCACCTATTGTCATTTAGAAACATTTTAGGTTCCATAGGAATATCACAACGGACAGTCCCATACAACAGAGAACATACCACTTGGTTGTGTGCATTATAGACAACCATACTCTGAAGTTCATTCCTAGATATATGACAGATGCATGCTTCTAATGACCCAGAGCCTCTCCCAATTGCAAGAACAGCCTTATCAAGGGATGGTGATGGAACCACCAGTGAAATTGTTGAAACTGGAGCAGACTTGACAGCTGTCACCTATTTTGAGCAGATATTTCAAGAGTGTTATTAAAAATAAAGAGGTCAATTCATTTTCAACAGAAATAGCTAGCAAAATCAACATTATTTTGTATAGCGCGAGTGTGTGTGTGTGTGTAGGTATGCATGCAAGTGCATGTGGGCTGAGAGGAGAGAGATCTTACTTCTCTTAATAAGGACAACGGAACAGTATCAGCTTCTGAAGATCTAATCAATTCTTCAACATCTCCCAACCATATCTTAACACTGAAAATAGATGATCAACCACAAACAATTAAGTATGAATTAAAACTTCTCCAATCTTCAGGAACATAGTAAACAGAGACCACAAAGCAATCATATATAGAAAAATAATCAGCTAAGAAATGATTTTAGTTGAAAATTTGTTCCATATTCACACTCCTGCTCACGCTTACAGATGAATACAGATTGCTAAACTACCTAGCTGAAAGCGATCTCAAAACCCAAGTGTTCAATATATTAACAATAGATCAGGGATGCTATCTGCGTCCCAATAATACATGCCTACGATCAATTCTTGCATTAGGAAAGATCCAGACAATCAAGTTATTCAACACGTCCTGTCAAGCATCAACCATATATAAGGTGTAAACTAGTGCATCGTTCAACATACCACAACGAGTCATAAAGCTCAAATAAAGCTGGAAAGAAGAACGGATACATGTTGGCAGCCCCACATAAATACTGTCAAAGGCTTTGTTGTTGTTGCTTTTGTCAGAAATAAGTCAAAGTTTCAACTATAAGGAAACTTAAAGAAAATTTCTCGATAATTTTTTATATGAACTGACCTTCCATCACAGCTCCCTGTCGCCAAGACTAACTGGGACTCTAAGGAACTGGTAGCGCACATTCCCCAGCTAATCGCAGTGATCCAAGAATTGTGAGCCTGGAGAAGTCCAATGAGCAATGGATCAACAGGAACCCTGTCATGCTCAATGTTGTAGCACTGAGGTTCACATATTCTCCAAAGAGAAATATTACCAGACTTCCCTCCCACAGCAAGTATAGAGTAGTTGTTGTTAGCATTTAAATGATTGCCTCCAACTGAGTGTAATCTTGGTGACCAGGAGACAATGAGGGATGACAACAACATACTGCGAGAAGCATACTGTCGTGCAGTAATCAACTCGGGAGCATCATTTCCTTGTTGCTTTGCCTTCTGAAAGAACATTGATACAGATCATTCACCCAGAATCCTCAAACAAGTCCCTCAAATCCAGAAATTAAATAACGCAAGCAAAAAAATAAACTTCCTAGTAGATATGGCTAATGGAGAGCATCAATTTGATGGTGTAAGTAATACATTATACCATAAAGTTACTAGAAGTAAAAAACTGAAGACCTCAGCAGAAGAACCTTGCTTAGGTCTGGAGCATGGTTTTATGGTTGCTCCTGTACCCATAGTTAATTTGCTCTTTTCCTTGGTGCAGTATCATCATCATAGTCATCATCATCCTCATCACCCGTGTTTCGACTAAGGTGGTTGATGTCTCCATCATTTGGCAGCTCCTCACATAGAAATTCAACATATTTATTTTTCTGAGTTCTGCAAAAAAAATAAAAATAAAAATAAAGGACTCTGTAGGTTGGAAAATAATGAAAGCAAACAAAAACATAACAAAAAGAAATAAGACCATCTTCATAATGCTTTAATATATTAGTAAAACCTTGATTAAGAAATAGTGTATAGACAATTAAATATAAAATTGTTAGACATAGAAGGAAAGAAATTGAACGAAGCAGAAACAGAGGTCAAAACAACAGCAAATAGTGACAGTTGACTGGTGACCATAGCAAAGCAGATGATAATATATGAAGCAGAAGGGTTAGAAATGACAGAAGAAGATGTAGAAACATCAAAGACAGATTTTGGAATATATAAAGAAACAAAGCAAAAACACAGAAAACTAAGTCAATTGAAAATAACACTTAGATTTGAAGCTATTTACAGGTATGACAGGTGCACGATTGATGACATCATGACACCTCACACTCTGAATTGACAGGTTAAATCATATAAAGCATTATCATATTGAGTTCTGTTTCATCATCTGTTGTCGAAAGAGTAATACATCCGGTAGACTGATATCAGTATTTCACTACATGGAACAATTTTTTCGTCTGAGTGTTTAATTAATATACACATATGTGCTCACATTATATAGGATGTCCCTGCAGTAATTTTTTGAGAGGTTTCTGTGGTATATTCCTTAGGACACTGAAACATGGGGAGAACCCCCTCACTTTCTCACATAAAACAGTGGACCCAGGCATGAAGGCATGAATAAACAAGCTCAATCCAAGCAACTAAATAAGTGAATTAAACAATTGCAAATAGATGTTGAATGGCTCAAATAATCGATGGCATTCATGAAAATATGCATATCAATACATGTATAAGACTTCAGAGATGGTTAGTAAACTAAACATATTCTTTGTAGGTTTCATTATATTAGGAACAAAAATGAAAAATTAAATAAAAAGATAGATAGATAATTTCTTCAAACAAATTTGGATTGGGACAGATAGAGAAGTCTGTGGCAGAAATTAGCATGACAGACAACTGAAGAGAAGAAATTCTAATGATAGACCATGGGAATCCATACCATAGTGAACATTGAATAATGAGTGAAACTGTGTTATGCTGCTGAGAAAAGACCTACCAAATCAACTTAAACATGATGGGCAAAAACCTCAATATAAAAAGTTCAATGACCACATTACAAAAGCGTATGTCAGGCTCAGGTGGATATATAGAAATAACCTCTGGGTACAAGAAAATCATCACCAGGGAACTTGACAAAATAACCATAAGACCTATTAACACCACAGGCAATGGTTTACCAAAGGCATTTCACAAGGTTGTAAGGAGTTGTGTCAAAATGCCTCTAGTTCACCTTCACAAAGGATATTTCTCAACAGTTGTGGAATAACATCTTGAACCAGTAAGGCCTTGTTTGGCAAGTGGAATAGGAGTCATGGTTCAAGGTATCGGCCGAGTCGTATCCGACTCGGCAGCAGGCGGTTTGACTCGGAAGCCCGAGTCGATCGACGGGCGCCGAGTCGACCCGGGTCGGGTCCGACTCGGACTTGACTCGGTCAACTCGGCCGACACTTAAAGGGACAGCGAGAGAGAGAGAGATCAGATCTCTCTTTCTCTCTCTCACGCTGCCCCCTCCCTCTCGCGCTCTGCAGCAGCGAAGGTCCTCCCCCGCGTCGCCGTCGCCGCCTCGCCCTCGCAGGTACCTCTCTCTCTCCCTCTCTCTCTCTTTCCCTCTCTGTCTCTGTCTCTCTCTCCCGCTGTGTCTCTCTCTCTGTCGGACTCTCTCTGCCTCTCCCTCTCAGTCTCTGTCCCTCTCTCCCTCTCCCTCTCTGTGTCTCTCTTTCTCTGTCCCTCTCTCCCTCTCCTCCCTCTCCCTCTCCCTCTGTGTCCCTCTCTCTCTCTCCGTCTCTCTCTCCCTCTCTGTCGGACTCTCTCTCCCTCTCTGTCCCTCTCCCCCTTCTCTGTCTCCGTCTCTCTCCCTCTCTCTGTTCCTCTCTCTCCCCCCCTCTGTTTCTCTCTCCCCTCAGTCCCTCTCTCCCCCTCTGTTTCTCTCTCCCCTCAGTCCCTCTCTCTCCCTCAGTTTAATTTATTTAAATTTAATGTAATTTAATTTAGTATAGTTTAGTTAAACTTAATTTAAGTTAATTTAATTTAATAAAATTTTGTAATTATAATTAAGTTAGGTAATTTAATAATTTTATTGAAGTTAGGTAATTAAGTTAGTGTAGGTTAATCTAGTATAAACTAGTTTAGTTTAATTTAATTTAGTTTCATTTAATTGAGTTTAATTTAATGCAAATTAGTTTAGTTAACTTAATTTAGGTTAATTTAATTTAATAAAGTTTTGTAATTATAATTAAGTTAGGTAATTTAATAATTTTATTGAAGTTCGGTAATTAAGTTAGTGTAGCTTAATCTAGTATAAACTAGTTTAGTTTAGTTTAGTTTAATTTAGTTTCATTTAATTGAGTTTAATTTAATGTTGTTTTAATTTAGTTAATTTTAGTTTTAATTTAATTTAACGGATAATTTTTTTAAATTTCAGTATGGCTCCAAAGCAATACGATATTGGATGGGAACATGGTACCCCTGTGGATGGAAGTAGAAAACTTGTGAAGTGTAATTATTGTGAGAAACAAGTCCATGGTGGTATCACTAGATTGAAGCAACATATAGCACATGTACCCAGTCAGGTTGAAAGATGCTTGCGAGTATCAAAAGAGTATCTCAAATAATGAGACATCTTTTTGAAGGTAGTAAAGAAAGAGCGACCATAAAATTAAAAAAGAGCGACTTATGAGATCTTTAAGTGAGGAAGATTTTTATGATGTGACCGAAGAAGATTCTGATAATGAAATTAAAGAAGATGGTGGTTTAGAAGGAGTTGAAAGAAGACAACTAAAACAAGCTATGAAAGAAAATCGTGAAATGGCTTGAAAATCGGCAGGAGTTAATATTGGTGGCAGTAATTCGCAGCCTTCAGGATCAGGGAGTAACCGTGCATTGCGTCGGAGTATGACTATGAGAGAAGCTGAAATTCCAGCTCGTGGTATTGATCCTTACATGTTCCCAACAAAATAGAAATCAATCAAAAGCATGTTCTCAACTGAAAATATTAAAAAGGTTGAAAAATCCATGGCAGAATTCTTTCACTACAATGCAATACCATTCAATGCAGCTGATAGTGGTCCGTACTACCAAGCCATGATTAATACTATTGCGGAGGCAGGCCCAGGTGTAAAAGGCCCTACAGGGTACCAGATTGGCAATCTATATTTAGAGGAAATGAAAAAAATTGAAATATATATTGCTTCAATAAAAACAAAATGGCCGCAGTATGGTTGCACGATCATGTGTGATGGATGGAGTTCTCATAATAGAAAGCCTATTGTTAATTTCATCATTTATTATGATAGAAGCATGATCTACCATACTTCTGTTGATACTACTAATATCTTGAAGACTGCTGATTATATATTCTCGCTAATGGATAAAGTTATTGATGAAGTTGGTGAAGAAAATATCGTGCAGGTTGTAACAGATAATGAGGCAAGTTTCAAAGCAGCTGGTCACATTGATGGAGAAGAGAAAACATTTGTTTTAGTCTCCCTGTGCAGCACATTGCATTGATTTAATGCTTGAAGATATTGGCTCTTTGAAATCAGTCAAGGAGACATTAGATGATGCTAAGATGATCACATTATTCATTTACAATAGCCTCAAAGTGGTGAATTTAATGAAGTTATTTATCACAGATAGAGATTTGTTGAGACCAGGTATAACACGGTTTGCCACCGAGTTTATTTCTATTGAAAGCCTTATACGCTATGAGCAAAATTTGAAAAGAATGTGTACGACTACCAAATGGCGTAAATTCAACAAGGAAAGGAGTAGAAGAAGTGTGCGAGATAAGGTTTCTAATCTCATTCTGACTGACCGGTTTGAAAGAAGACAAGAAAGGTCCAAACCATTATGGATTCTCTTGTTAGAATCTTCAGATAGTGGACCACGATAAGAACCTACATTATATATTATATATGAAGCTATGGATAGAGCAAAATTGGCTATAAAGGCATCAAATAAGAACTGAAAGAAATACTGGGATATCATTGATAGAAGATGGGAGGGACAATTGCATAAACACTTGCATGCTGCTGGTAATTCATTTACCTAGAAATCATATTTGTTTACTAGAAATTGAAACTGTCATATCATAACAATCATGTGCTTACCTTATTGCCGCATATTTTTTAAATCCAGCACTCCAATATTCAAAAAAAATTTCTACACATCCAGAAGAGAAATGGATTAAAGGAGGTCATTAAAAGATTGGAGCCAGATTTGAATAAACAAGCAAGAGCTATTAATAAGGTAATAATAATTTATTTATTTCATCGATATAATGTTATGCAAATATTAACACTTGTGATGTGTATTCTCACAGATAAAATTATTTGTAGATGGAGTTGAAGAATTTGGAAGCTCACTAATTAGAAGAGCAGTGCAACAATCTCTTCCAGCTGATTGGTAGATTAATTATGCGAAGAAGCTCCCAATCTGCAGAAAATTGCCATCAAAAATTTTAAGCCAAACATATTCTTCATCGGGTTGTAAAAAAAATTGGAGCACGTGGTCGCTGATTCATACAAAATTGCGCAACCGGTTGGCAATGAACAAGTTACATAAACTAGTATCTGTGTATTACAATATGCGGTTGCGAGTAAGAAACTTGACATGCAAAAGCGACACTGATGATTATTACAACCTAATTGATTTGAACAATATTTTCAACGATGATGATATTTAGATGAGTGAATTCGTGAGGGAGAACAGCCGATGTTACCACCAGATGACTTAGGTTGGTTGGATGAAGGTATTCGTCGTAGTGACGAAAGTGGCGGTGATGGCGGTAATGATGATGACGGCGGTGATGGTGGCGGCGTGATGGGGGTGATGTGATGGCGGCGGTGATGGTGGTGATGGTGTGAATGATGAAGAGACTCGTGGTGTTGGTGGAAGCCAACGAGGTGGTGCTTTAACATGGGATTCAGAATATTATACCACACAAGATACAGATCATGGAGGCCGGGCGGAGATTTTGCAACAGCGTAGGCATTTGGATCGGTTGGTCAATTTCAGTTCTAGCGATGATTATTCGAGTGTACATGATAACTACTCACATGGTCATCATAGTCTTGAAGGCCATTTACGGGGGTTGGGTTTAACATCTGGCCATATTCTGGCACTGATTATTCTAGCAATGGAATATTTCTAGTAGCAGCACTGAATATCGAGGTTTTGGGTATTATCACTATGGAGTTGATATTGCACAACCCCTACCGCCATATTACTCTGATAGTGGATTCTCTGGCCAATCATCTCAGCCTACAGGATCTCACCCACAAACATATTATTATCCTTATGAAAATTATATGCCTGGTTTTTATACTTATCGCGGGGATGATGATAATGATGATTTTGTGCCTCCTCGTAATTCAATGTGGAAATGACTATATTAGCAGGTACTTATGAATTATTTGTGCAATTTACTATATTATGCATGTATTTTGATATTTTTCTACCGATGACGCTTGTATTTATACTTTCACGTTTTTTGAGTGCTAAGTAATATGTTTTGAATATGTGATATATGACTTTTGATTTCCATTTTTTTTATAATTTGTCATGATTTTTTCATAATTTTTTTGCCGTTCTATGTAGCATTTTGCGCGTATCGTCCGAGTCCGATCCGAGTCGCCGAGACCGATCCGTCTCGGTGCCGGCCGAGTCGGCGGCCGAGACCGAGACTTTGAACCATGATAGGAGTACCGTGGTGTCATAATTTTTAAAGAGTTAGGAAATGTAGAGTTTTTTGTTGTTTGGTAAGTGTTAGGGTTGCGTGAAGAAACCATAACTCTAAAAAGTGTTTGGTAAGTGGTGAAGGAGTTGGGATAGATTGTAGGTATATTGACAGTAATACCCTCATTTGGATGAATAAGTGTAAGTTACATAAAGTAATACTTCATGAACTCTTCTCTTCTTACTTATTTATTAATTAATTAATAAGTAATTTGATATTTTATAAAATTTCAAATTCCCACAATAATTCAGTAACTGTAATGAGTGAAGGATGTTATTTAATATACAGTGTCTCCAACTAGTTTAATAAGTAATTATTATATAACACTTATCGACTAGTTATTCACTACTTATTGAAACAAATAATAGGAGTTAGACAAAGTTGTGAACAGTAATTTAAATGGTTGTTTGGAGAGTTAAGAAGAATTAGCTGTGTGAGTTATCAATTTTTTGATGAACACAATTTTAGCCCCTTATGATGGATATTTTAATATACTGTGTTGGATATTTAATAAAAGAGTTTAAATTGAGAATACAATATTTCAAGAAAAATGTTACTAGATTGAATAATTTGATCTTCTCCTTGTCCTTTCAATAGTCCAATATATGTCTTAAACTTTAACTGCCATTTTCTTTTTCAAATGAAAAAATATATTCTTTTCTTTACAAATTTTCAACTTTTTCAATCTGAAAATACATTGAGAAATGATATCTCAGAGAATTTAGGATTTGATCGGTGAATGAATCTCAAAAAAATTGTTGAGTAGATTATCACATGATTGAGAAAATATGAGTTGCGTTATGATCTCTCTATGAGAAACAAATAACAGAACCACAATTATAGAACGTTCATTCACCACTCCAGGTTGATCTACAATTCTAACACTTTTTTATGGCTCTCAACCAAGATATATCAAATTTCACTCATAACATTCAATATCACCTGACATGATGAGCTCTTCCTCTTCAAAGCTCATTGGGAAACAAAAACTATGCACTATAAGTACACTTAGTTTTAGTATGAGAGTAATGTTATTTGTACTCCTTTTTATACTATATTATACTACTACTCTATGAATTGTGGGTCACGCTAGCAATTAATGAGGTAAGAGTCACAATTCATGAGGGTGCGACCAACATTCATAGAGTAATAATATAATATAGTATAAAAAAAAATAGTAATAGTATAATATAGTATAAAAAGTAGTACAAATAGCATTACTCTTAGTATAAATTGTAGTAACGCATAACTGAATTAATAATATTGCCAATTAAATTTGTGTTTTTTTTTCTTCTTTTTTACATTTTGGACTACTTTTGCAATTGATTTTTTTATTATTTTTTTATTTTTTTTGGGGGGAGGCATGTGCACAGTGGGATTTTCCCCACAAGCCTCTCTAGCTCTATAAAAGGGCCCAAGGCAACCCGTTCACTCACACTTGAGCTAGAGAGTGAGAGGGAGCGGGCAGTGGGAGTGGAAGAAGAAAAGGGGAGCCTCATTGAGGTAATTTTCTACCCTTTTAAATTTAAACTTTTGTTTGATCTCTAAAAATTAGGGTTACCTAATTTAAATAGAGATCATCTATTTGAAAGGCATTCATGGGGAAAAGAGTTCCGATAATGGGGTCCGCCAAAGCTAACCGCGCTCGTCAGTGCCCTCCCGCGCCTGAGGATGGCAGCAATTGGCCTCTGCAACCTCCAAACCCAAACAAAAATGGGTTTAGTGTGGCAGAATTGAAGGGCGAAGATGGAAAATTTCCATTAGCCCCTTTAGCTTTCATTCCAGAATTTGTAATGAACCCCTGGAATCACTTGATTCAAAATAATTTACTAAATGGCCCCTGATAAGTAATTTTGCAGATCTAGCCCATGGATCAAACTAGACAGAGTATATAACATTTATAGAAAAGCTTTTAAACTTTCTGTAATTTGCATAAGTCCCTTTTGACCATAAACTTGATATAAAAATTCTTTTAAAATTCCGTAAAATACCTAAAATGGTAGAGACTATTTAAAGTGTATTTTGAGTATTTAAACAGGGGTTTTATAGTCTAAATAGCTAGATAGGGCTTGTTAGTGGGCTATAGACTTCAATGAATGATGGAATATATTATTTGTTATTAGGAACTTACTATGGAGTTGAAGGACATCTTGGGACAGCAGCTAACACTTTGGTGAATACCTTTTGGTAATGATGAATTTATGATATGAAGTTTATGAATTTTGTGTATGTTATGTTATAATTGCATTTTGGACATAAAGGCATCTAGGTGTATATACACATGTATCCAAATTAATTGATTCATGCTGGATAGTTTTGACTGGACATATTGAATAGTATTCTTTCGCTTGTGAGTTTATAAAATAACTGGATGCATGATGAGGAATGTTTATCTTATGAAAAATTATATCGTACATGTCATGTTAGTTCTTTGGATATGGTTCATATTTTTTATATAAAGATAAGGCTAAGATTGCACATGCATGGGTGAGGTTATTGATTATTATTGCATTGATATGCATGTGTTGTCACATAAGGTCACTTGTTGGACACTTTTGTGGTTATGCCTAAGCCCTTATTGCATGCATCTTATTCGGATATACATTTATACATCGAAATTAAGTACGTCGTGTCGAATCTTAATGTGTCCCCTCCATGAGGGTGTTTGATCTGCGCACGTACGCCTTAATTTAGGCATCCCGACCACGGGCGAAAATAGTGGTGAGATCCAGGTCAATCAGGTGGTGTTGATTGCATCAAGACATGGCCTACCATTATTGCATGCATCTTATTATTCGGATATACTCTTATACTTGAAATTAAGTAAGCCTGTCGAAGCTTAATTTCCATAAGGTGTTTGATCTGCGCACGCCTTGATTTAGGCATCCCGACATGGGCGAAAATGGTAGTGAGACCCAGAACAACGACGGTGTGAAGTGTTGATCGCATCAAGACATGGCCTACCTAATTTCACAGATTATTATTTGGATATAATATCTAATTTCATATGTGCATTAGTTAAATTTAAGAATTCTATATTTCTATCCTGCTAAGTATTATATGTTTGGTTGCATGTCATCAAAACTTTAACTTTATAACATGGTTCATTCACTTGTTCACTGTTAAGCTCACCCCAAAAATTTCAAACAAATATGGTTTAGGTTCAAACTAGTTCAGCTCTGAGGATTTCGCGAGTGAGGAGCTCATGGACCATCTCCGAGGACAACTCTTGGTAGTTTACTATTTAGTATTAGGCTAGTATTTATGTTATCTTTTGAACTTGAATTAGACTTGAAGTATTCGAAAGTATTAACAATTAAGATTGACGTAAAATTTTGGACGTAACCCTTATATATTATAGAGATGCACTTGGTTACTTCGGAAGAATTTGAGCATAAATCATTTACACTCAAATTCAATGTCACAGCATTCAAACACAAGATCCACTCTATTGAAACTAATCTACATTATTCAAAGTATTTAAGATCAAAATCAAATGTTTGTAGTTTTCTTGTCCACAAGTAGGCACAAAATAAACGGCCGAAAGTAGCAAATTACTTAGATCTATGAGTTTAACATAAAAACTCTTGATCCAACCATTTGATCAGGATTTAAATATTTAAAGACACCAATTTTCGTTAGGTTTCAAATATTCTACACCGTTAAATTAACCAACTCACTATTTCAACCGTTTATTATGCGTCTACTGGATGAATAAGTAAAAAAATACTCAAAACACTTGAATTTTTATTTTAAGCACTCTTAACAATGCAGATCAAGTCCAACGGAATGAATCTTCAATTGAATGACCTAACATTGAATATGAATGGGAAGAATTCATCTCCATATCCTTCTCAAAGGACCCAAGTCTCTCTCTATCTATCTATATAATATATATATATGGTCTTTGGTTATTAATGCTATTGGTGTTATATTTTGGTAAACTTGAGTATGAATTATTTTAGGCTGTGTAATTCTCTTGTTTGGAGAGTTGTGCTGAGTGTCATTAGGCCACATTGATGGGGACATCACACCAGTACTAATTATCTTTTATGTCTTAGTCTATTTTTGAGTTTAGCCTTTTCTTTTGTTATAAAACTTAGTCCCACATCGATTTGATGGGGAAGTTTACTTTGTAAGAGCCTATATAAGAGGCTCAACTCAATGAATAAACAGACAATGATGAAATAAAAACTTTTTCCAGTTAAAATTCTCTTGAGAGTGCTCTTGAGTTTGGGTGCGAAGCCCGTGGTGCAAGGGGTGCGAAGCCCGCGTAAGGGGGTACGGGAGACTTACCTCTTGTCTTCAGATCTAGGCGCCACCACAAGATTAGACCGCAAAGTTAGGTTTTGGGAGGATAAAACCATTTATAAACGGGTTCGGGTAGGTTTGATTAGGGTTGGATTCGTTAATAAATGTTTTTGGGCTCAGTTTTGTTTTAAATATGACCGAAACCAAACCAATAACTTATTATTATGCTTTTAACCCAACCCAACAACTTATTAGTATGCACATTTTTTTTTTACTTTAACCCCTCAATTATATATTCTTTTACACATCATTGTTGTTCATTAATAAGAATTTACATTTTATACCCAAAATTGTTGTTTTAAACATATGTATATATTGTTTAACAAGAAAAGTACCAAAACCGAAACTCAGAAAATACGAAACTAAACGAAACAACTTTTTTTTAGAAAGGGCCGAAATCGTAACCAAAACTGAGTTCTCAAACTTGGAAGAAACCCAGTCAGCTTTATTTAGAGTCCACCAAACTTTTGTGCCAAGCTTCATTCATTCTTAGTAGCTTCAAAGAAGAGTCAATAATGTCAAGTGATTCCCACAAATCCCATTCTGTAAGACTCCAAATGAAGTTAAGAACCCAATGGAAACGCTACTCATCAAATCGACTACTCATCAAATCGAAGATAAATTACACATAACTGAAAAAGACCATCACTCACATCAGAAGAGACCAGATATTCATGGGTATTTAGCTTCCAGTGTCCGCTTGTTGTTTCTCATAGGACTTGGAGCTAAACCTGCTCATATTTTACTGGTACAACAACCAATGGCTAAAAATCAAGATGTGAATACTTAAGATAATGATGAAAAGCCATTGACCATCCTTGACTTTTGCTTGGCATACATCAAGCTACAGCAAATAAATCATGAAACATGTAGTTGTATACTAAATGAGTGTAGAAAAAATGAACACCTGAAGTAAAGCATGAGCAAGTTAAGCATGCAGAAAAAGAAAGTATCCAGATTAAAAAAAAAGAGGCAGCCTACAGCCTACTCATATTTAAGTATATATAAAACAAACATGCATACCTTCTGCTCGATTTCCTTCCTTCTCTATGCTCATGAAGCTTGCTAGTTAGAGGATTTTCCAAGCCATTAATGGTTTCACTCTCCTTGATGAAGCCGGCATTGACTTGTACCTAACAGAAACTAAGGTATAAACATTGAATCCAAATAACATAATTTAAAAGAGAGAATAAACTTTTGAGCAAATCAATAGGTGAAACATTGTTCTAGATGTCCAAAAACAGTTCAAGGACTCACCTGAGAAACGTTGCAGAAGGATCCTTCAGCTCCCGAAAATTGATCTTCTTTAGATAATGATATAATATGTCAGAGATGTCCACAGCCTAAAAGAACAATAAACTAATGAGACATATAAATAATGCAGATTTCTGTAGCATGATACTATTTTGAAAATTGGTGAAGGACTACATAAGCAAAATGCACTATACTCTATGGGGGGAGGAAGTTAAAAGAAGAAGGGATAACAAAGAAGAAAATAATCACACATTTAAAAAACTTAAATCAAGATGATGCAGCACACAAGCAACTTTAGAAGATTGTCCTAAAATATTAGGTAGTTGGGCCCAAGTATGAAAGCACTCCAGTAATATACCAAATATCATAAGAATTCTGCATGCAATGACACACTCTGGATTGTTGTCTTCCCAAAGATCTTTTTCATTGAATTTGTTTTATTTGACAATTTTGGCCTAACTCTACTTCCTGAATATGAATGCTCCACATTAAGAAATATAAGGATGTGAAGGGTGTTTAACGTAAAAGACTATATTATACATAATAAGATATAGGAGATGAGATCCAGTTGATCTCTCTCTCTCTCTCTCTCTCTCTCTCTCTCTCTCTCTCTCTCTCTCTCTCTCTCTCTCTCTCTCTAATTTTCCCAAACATAAACTTTAACTTCTTCACAGTATCAAAACTTCAGGGCTTACGATCCTCATCACCACCAACTACTACCCACCATTCTGTTAACCTTAACTGTCACCATCTCTTCCTTCTTTCCCTTTTTCTTTCCTTCTTTAACCCCGCCGTCGCTAACATCATCCTCTATCTATCAACATCTTCTTCTTCTTCTTCTAAATCTTCATCTTCCCCATCTCACATCTGATCTGAAATAGGTTTTTCCCAAAAGGAAAAGTTATTGTTCATGCTGGATAGTGTCGTAGCAATACTTTTCACACAACAGAAAATCTAAAAGAATAGGAAAAGGTTATTGTTCATCGTGACCAGCTTGTAGCAATATTTTCATGTTAACCATAACAACAAGAAAAGAAGATAATGTTTCTTGGTTTTTAGGATTTGGTTTTATTTGCTTTGAAGATGGCCAGATCTCTTCATGTTGGATTTGTTGGGTATATGTAATTAGATCCCACGAGAGGATTTTTGTTCTATGGATCCTGAAGGAGGATCATTTGGTGTTTGGTATTCTTTGGATCCCAAGGGAGACTGTTTGGTATTTGGTGCATCTTTTTTTGTATTTGGTGTGTGAGGAGGGATCAAATGGAGATACTTAACCGTAGAAAATAAATCAAAGTCTAGTTTGGAACTTGCAAATTCAAGAGTTGAAAAAATCACAAATAGGAAATTGTTTGTATACAAGGAGAATTATCGGTAATGGCAGAAGATTGTGGAGATACATATGGACAAGAAAAGAAGCATCATTTAACTAAGGTCCTTCGGAGCCGATGACACGTGAGTGGGAGCGAGATGATGCACGACTTTTTCCTGGTAGCTCAAGCTAAAGGTACACAATGTGGATGGTAGAGATACAGGGGTTGCTTAAAGGAGCTATATTCGGGTCGAACAACCTCAACAGGGAATATGATGTTATACAAGAGTTGTTTACGAGTCAAATGGGAATAAGCCCCTTTCATAGCACTATGCAGACTTCAAGTCAGTGTTTGAAGGTTTGATTATGTTTTTCCGATCTCTGCAAACTTAAAAATGCAGACTCAATAGGAGTAATCAGATGTTCATGCTTTCATGGCAGGTTCGCCATCTCAGTTTACATCAGCACCACAGGTGATTGCGAGTTCAGCAATGAACTCGTTATCTATGACTTGCCTTCTTCACAACATCTTTCTATGGAGGTCTGAGAACCCACCTGCACGGTTATACAAGAGTTGTTTAGGAGTCAAAATGGGAATAAGCCCCTTTCACAGCACTATGCAGACTTCAAGTCGGTGTTTGAAGGGTTGATGGTGTTTTTCCGATCTCTGCAAACTTAAAAATGCAGACTCAGCAGGAGTAACCAGATGTTCATGCTTTATTGGCTGGTTCACCATATCAGTTTACATCAGCACCACAGGTGATTGCGAGTTCAGCAATGAACTCGTTGTCTAAGACTTGCCTTCTTCACAACATCTTTCGATAGAGGTCTGAGAACCCACCTGCACAAGTCTCCTGAACACTCAACTTTAGCCATTCAACAAAGACAATTTGGGCAATTTAGTAGTTATGGAGGGCGAGATAACCATGGTGGAGGTCGTGGACCTAGAGGAGAAGAGCATGACATTGGTCGCTCGGGTTGTAGGTTTCATGGCAAAGGTGATTTTGATGGAGTTGGTGAGTCGAAAATTTGTCATTATGACAAGGAGGAAGGTCACACCAAGTTTATGCGGGAAACTAACGGGTAAGCCTACTCAGCCTACTCAAGCAACACATATAGCGTCGATTCAGGAGGAGTCACATGCTTCATTAGCAATGACAATGTCAAACAAAGAGTTTAGAAGGTATCAAACATCTTCTACTGCTACTCTAGCTCTAGCTCAATAACTCCACTGCTTATCTTATGTCTATTGCTCCTTGTACCTGGGTTATTAACTTCGTTGCTGTCTTATGTATATTATTCATCTGAACATATGAGGGGGAATAAAGATATTCTATCCACTTTGAATTTCAGAATCCTCGTTACTTCCAGTGACATTGGCAGATCGTTCTACATTCTATATCTTATATTGAATATGTGGGGCGTTTCTAATGATACACCATCTTATTGCTTCAGTTATGTGTGTCCCAAATTTTCATTTAATTTGTTGTCAGTCAGCTAACTTACTGTATTTGGAACAGTTCTCTTTCTTCACTGCTTGTTATGCCTTCCAAGAGCTTGGGATGTAGAGGACGATAGGCACATGCCGTAAGTCCGAAGACTTCCATCATCCTGAGGCAAATCCTGCAGTGGTAACTTCCTCCGATACTAGTTCCTATTTGAATATTCATTGTTATCTAGGTCACCATCATTGCAAAATTTAAAATAATTGGTTCATGCTTTAAATGGTGTATCTTCATCAGATTGTCATGTTAACTGGGTAAGCATCGCCATATTTCTTATCCTTACAAGTCAATAAAAGAATTGATAGGCCTTCTAAATTAGCGCACTCTGATGTTTAGGGCCGTGTAAAGTCAATTCAAACTTGGTTTTAAGTACTTATTACATTTGTAAATAATTAATCCCGAGTAATTTGCTTATTTCTAATGAGAAATTATTCAAAAGTGCTCCTATCTTTCAAAAATTTATGTTGAAATCAAATATCAACTTAATGCATACGTACATGTTTTAAGATCAGAAAATTTTTTGTTCACCGTTTGTAGATTGTCTTGATCTAGTATTATCCATCAATCATCCTAATCTTATATTTCTCAACAAAATAATATTAAGACATAAAAATAGGCATTTGTTAGAAGTTACACGCACACTTTTGATTCACATAAAAGTTCCTAAATTATTTTCAGATGATGTAGTTCTTACATCTTGTTATCTTATCAATCGCATATCTTCTTTTATACTTGAGGGTAGATCCATACTCTTTACTCTATCCACACACAAGTCTCTTTCTTTAGCACTAAAAACTTTCGGATGTGTTTGTTTTGTTCATGACAATCGTATTGATAAAACAAGTTAGATCCAAGAGCTCCTAAATCATTTTTTTACGATTATTCTAGGACTCAATTGTCACTCAAAAAGGATACAGATTTTATTTTCCTGATTTGAACAAATTTCTAATCTCTGCTCATGATACATTTTTGGGTATTTCCTTATTCACCCTAGAAATCTTCATAATTACATATCCTTACGTCAAATTATATAAGTTAGGACAAAAACACCCTCTCTCTCTCTCTCTCTCTCTCTCTCTCTCTCTCTCTCTCTCTCTCTCTCTTCTCTCTCTCTCTCTCTCCAGTTGCTCCATTAGTCTATGAGAACATGCTAAAAAATTCCTTTATTTAGGTCTGAACAGGCACCCAAATTACCTTTTCCTTCATTTGCTCCAACAAGATTATCCATCTTCTCCAAGTTTCTTAATAAAACACATTCAAAAACTCTCTTGAGACCTGTATGAATCCCACTATTCCATATCCTCGAAAATAATGAGAACTTATCACCCAACATCAAAATCACAAAAGAGATGAAATCTTTTATGCTCCAATTTCCTCTTAACTTGAAACCCATCACTATATCTCATAAATTTCACATACCTACGTCTTTTCTATATTCAAATTTGAGAAGAAAACATTGCCTATCATTAAATTCATAAAAAAAAAATGAAACCTTAACAAGCTTAAAGTTCTTTCTTTCTCTATCTTCATGCCTTCATCTTGATCAAAGCCCTTCAATACTCGCTCTCATCAAAAAGGTGAGGGCAAAGTATTCACCCTCTTTCAGTTAGAAAGCAAAGGGTGACTAATAGAGGGGTTTTTTGCGAAAACTTATATAATTTAAGGTGGGAATATGTAAGTATGAATATTTCAAGGGTGAATGAGGAATTAGATAAGATTTTAAGTGTCGGCATGAAAATCTACATTTTTTTGGAGTCCAAATCTTATTTTGAAAGGAGTCTGATGATAATAATCCTATGCATTTTCTTCTAAGTCCATCCTTGTCGTTTGCTGAATCATCTTAGAGCGCATAGATCTGAAATCAATGCCACTCAATCAGAATAAGCTTCCCCATGTGCATAAACGGCAGTCTACATAGCTTAGTTCAGATCAAAAACTGGTTTTAATCCTTCTAGTGCTCCAATTTCCTTATTCATTAGCGGGTGAGAATGTTATTATTCCTTTTGAGCATACTCCTACTTGCGATGACACACAGTTTGAACTTGATCAACCCACTGCTCTTCGTAAGGGCAAAAGGAGTTGTACTTTGTATCCTTTATATGACTTTGTCTTATGCTCTGTTGTCTCTATCTTTTCGTACTATTGTTTGTTCCACTGATTCTTAGGCCCTGTCAAACCACGTTGGCGATCAGCATGTAGAAGAGATGGCAGCTTTAGAGCAGAATGGCACTTAAGATGGTGCCTCTTCCAAATGGGAAGAAGGCAATAGTTATCGATGGGTGTATAAATTGAAGCTCAATTTGGATAGTTCTCTTACTCGGTTGAAGGCTCATTTGGTGGCTAAAGAGTATTCTTGCCTCCTCCTATGTGGCCAAAATGACCTATACGACTCCTCATTTCCTTTGTGGCTACTTAACACTGATCATTGCATCAGCTTGATATCAAGATGCTTTTCTTCATGGTATTCTTGACAAAAAGGCCTACATAGAGCAACTACCAGTATTTGTTGTCCAGGGAAAGTCTGGCATGTTTTGTCAGCTAAAAAGTCCTTATACTTGTTGAAGCAATCTCCTAGAGAATCGTTTGAGATATTTGCCTCGGTTATTCAGAAGTTTGGACTTTGTCGTTCTCAAAATGATCATTCTCTATGCTTTTTAATTCATCAGGGGAAGCAGATTATCTTGGTTGTCTATGTGGATATAGTGATTATAGATGATATTGTTCAGGGGATCAATGAACTGAAGTTGTATGTGCAGTAAAGGTTTCAAACGAAGCTACGATAGTTATGCTATTTCTTGATATTGAGATGGCGAGATCAAAAGGGATCTTTTTCTCTCAGCGAAGTATATTGTCATACTTTAAGAAGCCAGTATGTTAGAGTGTGGGCCAATGGATTCTCCAATGGATCAAACTCCAAGCTACACTAGATCAAGAGGAGCTTTTGAATAATTCGGGGTGATGTAGGGACTTTGGGCAAGCTAAAGTACCTTACAATGACTCAACAGCTATTAGATACCCTTTGTGTGGTGAGTCAATTCTTATTCACTCCACAGATGAGTTATTGAATGTTGTTATTTGGGTGCTTCGATATTTGAAGTGTGCCCCAGACAGAGTACTCTTGTATTTAGATTGTGTTCATAGACGTGTAGTTAGTTTTTCAAATGCACATTGAGCGGATAACTGACGTCCACTATCGGCTATTATGTGTTTGTTGGAGGAAATCTCATATCATGGAGGAGCAAGAAACAATTGTGGTTCTAGATTAGAGCAGAGTTGTGAATATCGAGCCATGACAAATGTTGCACGTGAGATGATTTAAATAGCTAGAATTTTTTAGTGAGCTTCATATGCTACCTTCATCTCTTGTGAGATCATACTATGATAACAAGGCAAACTCTTTCATGAGCATACCAAGTATATCAAGGTGGATTTCCATCTTATCCGTTAAAAAATTATGGAAGAAAGATCATTGAGACTCGATATGTTTCCTCCGCTAATCAGGTAGTAGATTTGTTAAGAAAATCATTGGAGGATCACAAGTTCAGTTTAATTGTGAAAGTTGAGCATGTATGATGTATATGTTTCAACTTAAGAAGAGTATTAGGAAATATAAAGGTGTTTTATGTAAAATACTATTGTGCACACACAGAGAGAGAGAGAGAATAAGGCATATGAACTTAAGCACATATAATCTTACATGTGCTGGAGCTCTTTCCCATGTGTGAATCATTCATGTGGACGATCCACACCGCTGATCATGATCTACATACCCTCAAAGAGTTATGGATGAAAAATCATAGATTTTAAAATCCACTTGCTCATCTATTACTTGTTTGCAAATTGAACGATTCGGTGAATAGCATAAGTTTGTACCACTTGATGGATGGACAAACAATCTCCTCGTGATTTTTCATCCAATACTCCTTGAAAACATATAGATCATAATGAATGGAGTGGTGATCCACTTGTAGGAACTATGTGTAGCACATATATATATGGAGATAGACTTGTGTCCTTCCAAAAGAATTTGAGCCCGAATCCTTCCAACTCAAATACAACCCTCCGACATTCGAATACAAGATCCACTCTGTTGAAGTTGATCTATATTATTTCAAGTATCTATAAAACAAAATTCAAGTATTTTGAATACTTTTTGCCCATCCATCAAGCGGCGCAAAATGGACGACCGAAAGTAGTGAATTGGTTAGATCTATATCTTTGGCATACAAATTCTCGATCCGGCCATTTGATTATGATCTAAACACTTAAAAGCCCCTACAAACCAATTTTTGTTAGGTTTCAAATGTTCTACACATTAAACTAACCAACTCACTATTTACGCCGTTCATTTTTCCCCTACTTGATACATAGACAAAAAGTATTCAAAACACTTGATTTTTTATTTATAGATACTTGAAATAATATAGATCAACTTCAACGGAGTAGATCTTGTATTCGAATGGCAAATGTTGGGATTTGAGTGTGAAGGATTCGGCCTCAAATCCTTTGGAAGGACACAATTCTATATATATATATATATATATATATATATATATATATATATATATAATATATATATATTATATATATATATATATATATATATATATATATATATATATATATATATAGAG
Source organism: Agave tequilana (assembly GCA_038442645.1). NCBI lineage: Eukaryota > Viridiplantae > Streptophyta > Magnoliopsida > Asparagales > Asparagaceae > Agave > Agave tequilana. Next base: position 7,552 of record JAVJIF010010948.1, on the reverse strand, counting down.
AGAGGTGATGAGATCCAATTGATCTCTCTCTAATTTTCCCATAACATAAACGTCTTCCTTATCTAGATCTCATCCACCATAGATAATGGTATGTGGTTGCGCCAAACTCATCTCATTTATTCTAGGTGAGAAAAGCCATCTTCAACAAAAGAGATAAGGAATGTTGTTTACATAAGAAATTGAGTAGATTGCCCAGATGTTATAAAACCCCTAACATTCACTAAATAAATTATAGTTGTCTAAAACAAAAACAAAGGAATTCATGTCCTCCATTTCTGTTCCTCGCCAAAGGAATTCATGTCCTCCATTTCTGTTCCTCGCAATCCATGAACTGGTCTGCAATAACAAGTTGCCGGGTTGTGCCATTCATTGAGCCAGCAATATAGAATTCAATTCCAATAAGCTGATTTACGGAGAGACGTTAACAAAGACGATTCTCATATGAGTGTCAATATGTTATACCCTTAGCTCAACAAAAGGTAGATATAATTGCAGGATGAAAAATGCAAAAAAGGCAGATGGCTGAACAATTAGAATGCAGACAAAGGAAAATAATGGGAAACTTTATCCATCATAGTCACTAACAACACTAAAAGAGTCAAATATTAGAAAGACATATAACATTTCATAATAAACTTGTACTTACAGAACAAAACTGACCAACTTATCAGAGAGGGCAGCACCATAAATCTTGTTCTATTGATTTTGAGACACTATATTGGCCATAAGGAGAATGGAATATTTAAAACGTTACCATTATGGACCATAAAAATCAAAACAACAATGAAACTTCATAGGATCCAAGATAATCTTTATGATAAAATTGTGGATCATGCAATTGTAGAGAACAATAGAACTTCATCATCAGACCAAAATTATTTACAAGCTAAGAAGTCAGCTAAATAAGGTGATTCAGGTTCAATTTTCAGAAAAAATTGAAGGAAGAAAGATTGCCCGAGGCAAATTCAGTCAGAAGGAATTAAAAAAAATCGCATGGAATCTTACTGCCAAAAGAAAAGGGCATAAGTGAAGATACATGATACTAAAAGTGCCAGAGGCACCTTGCTTGAGGTTCAATTTATGCAGAGATTTTGGATAAAAGTTTGATTTACTGAAAGGGTTGGTAGATATTAAGTTATATGAGATAATGGATAACAATATACGCTTGTGCAGAGATATAACAATAGTTATGGGTCCATATTGAGAGTAATAACTTAATATGGACCAAAGGATGGCCTTGGGCCCTTGTTTAAGTTGTAGGACCAACACACTATGAAAGACATTTGGGTGTGCCACGTTCACTCTATCTCACTTAATAAAGGCGATGAGGCACATAGAAACCTTCTGTTTCTCCAGCTGAGAGCGGAAGGATGTGAGTGCTACCAAGGAACTTATGAGTGGCTAAACCCCATGGATCTTATTCGTCAGGTAAAACACTAAGCCATGGATCTTATTTTTCCTTCAGAAAAGAGCAGGGAAAGAATTGTGGCCTAACTAGACAGCACAAGCACTCAAAACATCAGACGTCAAGAGGACAGGAAATATAACTTCTCGAAAGTCTTTATTTAGACTCGGCATATTAAAGTTAATTATGAAATATGCTGGATCATAGGCACAAATTGTTTTTCCTGCTGCTCCTCACCTCAACCCATTCCGGACGAAATTCGCAAAATGGCGAGCGGTAAAGCTTCACACGCCCTTCAGTTGTACAAACGGCTAGCAAACACCTGCAGTGATCAAAACATAGAAATAATAAAAGATGGCTCTATTCTCTACTGTAGAAGAATGCACTAATCATGAGATACAACTAGGCACCAAGTTCAAGCAGTCAGCATCAAGGTAATCAAAATGAAAGTAACTAACAGGACATTACGCTTGTACCCTGAATTAGGCGCACATCCTGGAGGAGACCATGAAATGGATCGAGCACATGCGACGTCACGTGAATCTTTTTTTGGACGACAGGAGTCACGTGATAAACTAATAGGCATTACGCAGGGAGCAAGTATTTCTGCAAACAAAGAGTCACACAAAGCATATAAACCAAGGGATAACACATCACATAGAACTCAAAACAGTAGCAATCTATATATATATTTCAACTACTAGTAACATAACAAGTAATTTAATTAATTGATAATAATTTCAATTAATTCATGAAAAAGAAAACCTTCATTAGAGTTGGACTAGATTACCTTCTTTTTAATAACACCTATAGGAAAAGGTTTGCTTGGGGGAAGTGTGATTAGTCCCCGGGCCGAACAGGCGAAGCTGGATTCTAAAAGAAATAATAAAATTAAAATCAAATCTGAAACCGGATTGATTTACCAATCAAAACTTTAAAAAATCAAACAAAACTCTTAAATAATAATCAATGCAATGCACAATCTTCTATAGTTGTTTCACTTACCAATATAGTAATTAGATGGCCCGAGGCAACGGCCAATAAGTTCTCCTTGGACCATGCGATGGAATTAGGGTAGGCGGGAGAAGCAACCAGGGTCACGGGCTGATCATGTATTCCCATTGTTCTACAGTTCTGAAATTTTTTATGATATCACAATTAGAAAGGAAGTCTTTTTAAAGGGGAAAAAAGAGAAGTGCAAGTTGATAAATTAGAAAAATGAAGTCTTTTTTTGATACCAATGTATCCAAGTCCAAACATATTGTAATAAATACTCAGCTGCATCTAATCAAATCCTTTTTATGATACAAGTATATCCGAGTCCCAACATATTGAAATAAAAACTTAGCTGCATCTAATCAAGTCCTCATTCTCCAATCCGATTAAGATCATCAACCCACACCACTTCAATCGAACTCAATCAACAATCCAAAAACCAAGGCAACAACCCAACTATATATGTATAATTCACTAGTTCAGGCTAATCCAATTTATACCTATTGCTCAACCCAAGTCAACTCCACTCCAATACAATCCGCTGACCGATCCAAGCAACATGAGATCCAATCTTTTAATAAAGCTACATCCCATTTAAATAAATCTTCAATATCCAATTGAATTCACGTCCGATTTATCACCAATAAAGAAAATCAAGTCTGATAAATATTTCAGGTAAAGTTCACACATTTAACTACGATCGCAAACTAACAACATGATCAAATCAAATTACAATCTAAATCCATCATATCTAGATGTCAATCAAAGTGATAAACAACTAAATATGACCCGATAAAAGTACTCACATCCCAATGACAAAATACTGAGTCCACATACATTAAACATCAACGATATATCTGATCAATTATCTATAAATATTTAAACTCTCCTATAATGTAAAAATTCATTTCTTATAATATATTGCATTCCTCTTGGATGAACAGGATATAAAGATCAAACACAGACATTCAATCAAATGATAGCATTGCCTCAAATCCCAACATTGACATTTCTTCAACAATAGCTATAACATCAATAACTTAAGTAATATCATAGCCAGTCCCCTAACAACCATAAGGTCAGTCATGTGTCAGCAGTAGCAAAGTAGTAAATTATTCTAAATACTTTTACATGCTAAATTTTGAATATGCAATTAAACAATTAAACGCTAAACAACTTCATTAGTCAGATAATTTAATTAACCTTAATAAATATCCATTATTTGGAGTGAGCTAGAAATACTCACTAATAAAACACATAAATAGCAGTACAAGGAAAATAATTACTCACGACAAAAACTAAATAATAATAAAATGCACAATAAAAAATAATGAATAAAATAAACACTGACAAAGTTGTTGTAGATGCTAGTCTCCCAGTCGCAACGGCTCAAGAATCACGCAAATCTATCACCCGAAAACCAAAATGATGCGTTAACGGGTTTGAACTCCTCTTAACGGGTCTGGACTGCTGCTTATTGGGTCTGGTCACTGTTGAAGCGGGTCGGGTACTAGTGAAAGTGTTGTATATGTGTTGTTACTAGAGTGGGTGTGTGATCCAATAAGAAAAGAAAGGGATAGAGAGAGAGAGATACAGGGGGAGAGGAAGAGAACCAGAATCCGATCGAGAGAAGAAAGGGGAGGGAGTGAAAGGCGACAAGGAGGAGGAGGCGGAGCCAGGCGGCAGAGATGGAGCCAGGCGGCAGAGATGGTAGGGTAGAATACCGCGAAACGGTGGGAACCGACCGATCAAGATTGGCGGCAAAGAAGGAGCAGTTGTCGAAAGAAGGTCCACCGCGATATCAAAACAATGATGCAACCAAATGCAGGGCCGTCAATTATCAATATTTAAATTCACATGTTATACTATGTTAAACATGTACAAAAAAATGTAATATTTTTTGTTCTTCACAATATAAATGAATCAAAATTCTCAAAAGACTGAAATTTCATTTATACAGATAACTCCCTTCAACCCTACAAGAAAACATTAATAATTAGTACACAAAATATTTAAAATGAAGCATAATAAACTAAAATTTGAAAGGTAGATATCCATGTACGTTATTCACAAGTATATACAGAAATAAATGATAAGGATTTGATAAACTCAACAAAAACATAGATTGCATGAGATTTAGGCGTTCTTTCTCTTGTAATTCGACATAAAGATAACTATAATGGCGGTGGCAAACAAAAATTCTGAAATAACTTATTCTTAACTTCGACAAACATTAGATTGAATTAAATCACAAAAGCCTACAAAATATATGAAACTTTCTTGGAACTTTCTAAAAACTGAAAAAAAAATAGAATAATCAATCAAAAGTTAAATTTCAAGCACATTATAGGATAGTAGCTTTCTCGTGAATCACAATTAACTTAGCTTTGATCTCAATTTCCATAAGGAAAATAATTATAAGGTGTGTACAAAATGATTTGAAATTTTCTTAGATAAAATTGAGTAACTCCACTAGTAATTACAATTAACAACAAAGACTATAAAATCTTAAAACCTTTTATTAGCTAAATGATCCTTGTCAAAATAAATTTCCGACAGTATGTGCCTCATTTAAGAATGAATAAACTCTGAGCTATCACATGATAAACGCAATTATACATGACAAAAAAGAAAAGCTGAGATAAAATGGTACCTGATAACTTGAACTTGGGCTTTGATCACAAGAGAGTAATCGTTAATAAAGCTTTCCAATACTTTTCACAGCTCTATAAATTTTTTCCATCCCCAATCATGTTCTTTCTTCCAAAACCGGTGCAATGTTTCTGCAAGAACATGCCTTAAAGGGATAAGTTCCTTTTGCAGTTTAATTAATCAAGCAAACATGCAATTAACATTAGGCATCATTATTTGCATTGGCAGGAAACTGAACTGACCAGATTACTTAGATTTCTTAGGATCTTTATTCACTACCGCTATTGTAAACTGAGCAAAATGACTGCATCCTGTCAACGATTTAGAAATATGAGAAAATGTAACATTAAATACAAGAAGTTGAGAGCTCAGCAGCATGATGCAAACCTCGAAGAAGTTTATCATGATTAGCAACACAGATAAATAACAAAAGATGATTGTAGACATCGCATCACTGTGGATAGATTAAAATGTACCTGCACAGAATTTCAGCAGTATGAACAAGAAATTTCTCCATGCTTGATTAGAAAGCAAATCTTGCAGATCACTTAGCAAGATTGACGGCATCCCTATATATTAAAGAGCAACTAATTCCCAACAAAGAGAACAACCCTGTATATTAAAGAGCAATGACCTCTGGCCCCTAAAACAAAAGCTGATTTTTATTTTCTCAAAAATCTATAAACACATTGCAACTCCTTACCAGAATAATAAGCAAATAAATAAAAACTTAAGGAGACAACCCAATTTCTGAGCGTTAACTCAAATAGACCAAATTCTCATAGCGTTCTATAGAGAAAAAGAACCTATAACTAACATGGTCATGCAAAATCCAATGAGATTATATAGACAGGTGGATCCCCAAGCAGAATCATAAACCTGTGTCCCTTTTCACCAAGCAGCAGCAAGACCAAACATGATTCATGAACATTCATCATTAATAAAAAAAAAAATTATAAATGCAAAAACTTCAAGGAGACCAACCCCATTCTTGATCATTCTCTATGAAAATTAAAAGGCAAGGAAAATAACGCAAGTTCTGTGAGCATCTTAGGGAGAAAAAGAATAAAAAAACCACAAAAGAATATAGAAAACCAGTACAACTACAATAGATTGATTGATGAAATCATAAAGCCTTTATTGATGAAATCCCTATACTGTTAAACTCATTCTCCTCTTTCAATTCAAAGGTAGATCACACCCACTAGAAATATTTTCATTTTCGATCAAAGAAAATCAAAAAGAAAAACCTCAAGTTCCGCTGGAAACATGAAATACTTGCATAGAGATGAATAAACTAATTAATTCAGATTAGGGTTTTCGATCGAACCTCAGATTTGTGAGAAAGGCGAGAGTTTTTTGCGTTTCCACGGACGTTGTCTAGTTCTTCTGTCGGAATTTTGGAACTGAGACTTGAGTTATGAAGGGGAAAAAAATTGAAATTTAGTTGATTCGGAACATAGAAAAGGGAAAAATTTTCAATACCAGTTTCTCTGTATACAGCGAGAGGGTGGGAGGCGTCGTCGCATCGGAGAGCAGAGAGAGGGGCGAACGGTGGCGGAGGCGGATTAAACAACGAGAGAGGGAGCGGCGGTGTCGGATCGGAGAGGCGGAGAGGGAAGGATCGGAGGGGGGGAGTTTTTTTTAAAAAAGGGTAAGTTGAAGAGGGACAGACAGGATGGACAAATTCGTATAGTAGTCATTGGAAAACTCTCTCATTTTACTCAATCAGTTTGATAAAAAAAAATAAATAAATAGATATAAAATAAGTAAAAATAAATAAATTGGATTATCATTTGCGGGAAAACTGAGGAGCGAAGAGTAGACGGGGGAAAGGAGAGGAAGAAGTGGGAAGACGGGAGAGGGAGAGAGAGAAGGAAGCAAGGAGGGAGGAGGAGAGAATCGCTCTGTTTTTTTTTATGGAGCTCTCTTTTTGAGAACAAATGAATAGACAAAATTCAAGAACTCAGAGTAGAAACCTCACTTCGCTTGATTTGATAAAAAAAAAGTGAAGAGAGGAAGTGAATGGGCTGGGTTAAATAGGCTTGGGAAAAAGAAAATGAAGGAGAAACTAGTGTACCGCAAAGCGGTGTAAATCGAGCGAAAGGGGAGGATAGGGAGGAGAAGAATGAGGGGATAGAGGGGGTGAAGACGGACGAACGGACAACTTTTGTGAATGAGTCACAGGAGAAAACCTCGCTTCGCTCGTTTTGATAATAATGATGATGATGATAAGAAGAAGAAGAAGAATAGTTAATCTCAACTAATAATAATTGGTATATCGTCGTTGACGATAGGAAACTGACCGATCGGTTAGAAGGAGAAAGAATGGGGTAGGAAGAAGGGGGAGCTAAGAGTGAGGAGGAGGAAGAAGGGGTTGACGCTGCTCTCTCTCGCGGATTGTAACACCCTGATCACGTGGGTACGGAGACATCACTACAACGTGTATATGCAGGTCGAAAATACCCTCACATATATACGCTAAACATCAGTACATGT